>JAJOOH010000971.1:0-32396 GCA_029582605.1 Solanum gracilifrons
TATTAATATTAAAAAAACATTTCTTTATATATATATTACATTTTTTTCAACAAAAAATTAACACAACACACACACACACACACATATATATATATATATATATATATATATATAAAAGGATAGACTTAAAAATAAAAAATTGAAACATGTATTGCAGTGAGTTTGTAATAATTACCCTGTGAAGACTCACTTTCGCTACGACTCTATGTTATTCTTACTTTAATTTTTCTTCATAATATCTGCAGACTGGACAACAGATCAAGGCTAAAGCACAAGGAGCTGCAGATGCAGTGAAAGATACTTTTGGAGCAAACAAATAAATTATTGGAAAAATTCAGTTCTAATTAGTAATTTAAGTTCCATAAAGTGTTGGTTATCCAACCTGGATTTTTTAGTTAATTTTTTTATTTTATTTTAATTTTCATGTTAAGATAAAGGCATTAATTGCCACAGTGAATTTTCAGTCAATTAATAATATGATTTCACGGTTTGAAACTATTTCTATGAGTATTTAATTTTTCAAAATTCTTTAATTACTATAATTGTTAAAATCTATGGGAGGGTGGAAAGTCCTATGTTGGGTCCGAATGCATCCACATGCAAGTGTATGTGGTTACATACTACATGCAACTATGCAATCATATCCGCCAAAACTTATCTTAAGCAGTAAACTTAAAAAACAGATTTCGAATCAATTCTCAACATTCCCACTTGATTCAAAATCATATCCGCCAAGACATAACATAAAGTAATTGTGCTTTGATGGAGGAAGTACTTTGGTAAGAATATCTGCAACTTGTTCTTTGGTGCTACAACCCTCAACTCAATCAGTCCTTCTGTAACGAGTTCATGGATAGAATGACACCTTTGATCTTTCATGAGTCACAATGCTTGGCATGTTTAAGACATTGCTTCGACATTTTCAGCCTCGAAACTAGACAACACTGCTTTTGGTTGTGTTTTTGAGCTCCAAGTAATAGCTGCATAATCAAGAGTGATAAGGTTCCCAAAAAAATTCTCCCTATCATCCGAACACCTTACCCACAATCACTATCTGAATAACTATAGAGATTAAAATTAGAACTTTGGAAGTACCATAGTCCAAATTTTGTAATTTCAGCAACATAGCGCATGACTTTCTTAGCTTCTCCAGGATGATGCTTTTGTAACACCTAAAAATGTCTAAGCTAAGACCCAAACCATTCTTCATTTGCATATAAGGTTGTATCGAGTGATTCTTAAATTGGGCTTAGGTGGTAAGATATATTCTTTAGTGTGGGAATAGATTTGGAGAGGAATTATGGTCATAAGAATACCCTAGCACAAAGTTTAGTTGAAAGCTTTCTTACCGATTGAGTTTTGATATAAGATTCAACTTATGTCAACTTCAAACACTCATATAGATCTATGAGTATTCTTTCCAACGCCACCAAGTATTTCTTATTTTGCATTTGGAGTAAAATGTTATGGTCGTTTAACTAAAACATGTCCGGGTAGAGAAAATTCAGCGAGGACACCGACTCATTTATGGCGAATCACTGAATTAACTCACTGAAATATCCTAAAAACCATAAGTCTCTGTCTATTTTGGTGATCTAAAGCCCTACTTGGCGACCCACATAATATTTTAGCGAGGGGACCTCCAGATCGCCGATTTGACTGACAGGATTTATTAAAGGACGTTTTCTTTGATTATTATGGTCTTATTATGTTTCCAGAAAGGTATTCTTGACCTTTTAATCGCAATTAGATTTTTTAAATCTATCTTATAACCTAATATCATCATTATACGTATACAAACTCTCAAAATCCTTAATTCTTCTTCTTCCAAAGATCAAGAACTCCAAGAAAAAGATTTCTCCAATTTCTCAAGATCTAAAGACTCCAAGTTCAAGGTTCTCTTCAAGATACCTAAGGTTTTCAATCCAAGACTCTTCCCCACACTTCATCTTCCAAGATTTTCTTCAAAATTCTCCAAGAACATTATTCTTCCAGGTATGTAAGGTTACTCATAGTGATGGACTCATTAGTTCGTCCTCACGCCCTACATCTAAATTCAATTATTAAAATGATATGTTTAGGGTTCTACCCACAATTTCTTATAATCAAAATTCGGGTTGTGTTTCTATTATGAGTTCCAATTTCTTAATCATTGAGATTTTGATGTCTATTATGCATATTTAATTCTAAACTATTGTTCCAACTTCATATCACATAAAACCTATTTGTTTATAAAAGTCATATTTATAAAGGGTTTTACCTGAGTTTTTCCTGTACACTGAGTTTGGATTTTAAATGTGAGCCCATGAGTATACTTTTTAAATGCATGCTTTGAAAATGGTTTTTTTTTTGTCTAAAGGACATGAATGACTTCATATGTACTATTTGACAATCAAGAAGAAAAATAGTATAATTGATTTTCTGAAAGGTATTTCAGTTAAGAAAAGTGAAGAAAGTAAAGTTTTCTTAGAGGACTATTGAGTATATAAATTTTAATTATTTTTGGCATATTATCGAGCATCAAATTGGGTAATCGAAGCCTCATAAACTATGTAGCCAGCGTAGGATCACAGGATCATACTGACTTTTTGGCGACTCCTCATTGCCTCAAGAAGGCTTGTTCGATGGATCCATAATTGTAGTTAGCATCCCATACTCCAACAAAGTATAGGATGACCTTATGTAACACCTAGGAATTTAGAAGCTGAATTGGAAGGGAAAAAGTTGCGATTTTGGCATAGATGCAAAGGTTTATGAGTCCTACCTACAAACCATAGGAAGTTCTACGGGACATAGAAAGACAGTCGTAGGATTGGATTGATATTTGGAAAATGTGAAGTCTCTGATATTTCACCTATGAATAGCCAGGACGGGTCATAGAGTGTTCTATGGGTCATAGAGTGTTCTATGGCAAAATTTTGTGCTTAAACTTGAGCTTTACGGAAGAGGTCTACAAACCGTGGATGTCACACCCCGAGGCTACCCCCTTGACGTAACACGGGACCTAGGATCATGAGTGACCCCAAGCTAACCCTGTGTCTGGCATATCATAAACATACATAGAGATACTAAATAAAATAGATACTATGCAGAAGCTAAAATAGTGGATAACTGAAAATGGGGGATGCCCAACTAGTCTGAATATATGAAATGTACTAAGAGTTTAATAACAACCGAAAGATCAAACTCAACAAGTCAAGCTGATTCAACTACTATGTCCGAAAAAGCCTCTAGTCGAGTCTAGTTGAGTTGCTGGGACATGCCCCCAGCTAACTCTAACAAAACTGAATTAAAAGACTAAAATGAAAGCATGTCTATTGTCCTCGAAGTATGAGGACTCACCACTGAAGCTGCTGAATGCGGATTGAGAATCGATCTAAAGCGCGATCTAGACGCTGTGTACCTGAACCTACATCATAAAAGGATGTAGCGCAGAGTATGCATCAGTACTTTGAATGTACTGAGCATGTAGGATATAAATACTAAGCTGAACAAACATATCTAAGCTGAAACAAGGCATAACTAAGCAATACTGTAAACTGAGAAAGAATGTAAAACTGAAAAGATAATTGAAAAGCTAAACTGAATGAAATGACCAAGTACTAATCATGAATATGACATGCTAAACAAAATACTGAAGTATATAATGAAAACTTGGTCAAATGCACTAAGAGTCTGATTGTGGGAGCTACTATTAACCAACATAAAACTACGTGAGCTAAATGTGGAGTCAGATGTATATGCCCCATCGAGAGGACCCAATATAACTTACCAGGGGGTATAAAGGCATGACTACCGTGATCACTAAATCTGATGCCCAACAGAGGGACATGTACTCCTAGGGGGGGACACATAGTTCTGAGACTATGAGGGTACGCTGAACCCTAGTCCAACTCGGTGCTAAGTCTACTCCCAACTGAATATGTATATGATTGAAATGTAACTGAGATACTAACATACAGAATAGCTCAAAATACTGACATGTAAATCTGAGAATGCAACATTTATATATTGATAATGTAACATTCAAAACTGAAGCATGATTATCTATTTAACTGACCTAGCAAGTGCAAATCATGAACTAAGAGAATCTACACAAACTAGGATTCTGAGTAGTATGCATGGAATTAAACAACGTTTCCAAGAAATTATGATATTTTGATTAAGAATACTACATCAGCTAAATCATAACAATTATCCAAGGATTTAGAAACCCTAGGTCTAAACAAGCCATGTAGAATCAAATATATGACTGAATTCTAGGGACCTAGTGGATGAAAGGAACCCACTAGTGAAATCCACTTACCTGGTGATGAAACCTACGGAGAAATCCTTTGATTTCGGGGTTGGAACTGAAGAAAATTTGTTGCGTGTTCTTGAGAAAACTGGCATCTCTTTCTTCTCTTTTTGCTTTAAGTTTTGGTGATTTTGGGTAAATAAAGATTTTGGTTAGGTTCTGACTAAGTCATCAGGCTTAAACTGAGTAAAACGACGTAGTTTAAATGCCCAATGCATAGGGGAAAAGACTAGAACGACCCTAACTTAAAAGATGACGAGGCCGACCACGGCACCACTGACAATCTGTCGTTGGGACCACGACCTGTCAAGTGGGTCGTGGATTTTGGCCATGGTCTACTGGTTCTAGGGGGGAGGGGTCCAACCATGAGCCCTACCACGTCCCGTGTGAAGGACCACGGACCGTGAAGGCCATCGTGGTTCTTCACTTGGGCTGGGGTCTACCGGCTCAAGACGACGGACCCTCCCACAGCCTGTCATCATGACCACGGATCGTGGTGGGCTCTGTGGTCTGAGGCCAGTGCTGGGTGATTCTGCCTTGCCTCCACGAGCCTTCCCACGGATCGTGTGGTGGTCCACAACCTGTGAAGGGTCCCGTGGTCCACACTTCTGGATGGGTGTGAACCATGATGAGGGTGACAGACCGTGGTCCTGATCACTGCCCGTGAACCTCTTTGTGGTTCACCTGTTTGTTTCTGCTGAAAGGTCCAAGTGTTTTTTTTGAGGTGTTACAACATCTCCCTCTTGGGAACATTCGTCCTCGAATGAAGTCTAAACTAGCTAAGTATGGAGGGAAGAAGCTGTAATTCCTACCACTAAGTAGTAGAAACTGATATCTAACTTAACTGAGTTCCAAAAACATGCAATATGCTAAAATGCAAGAACAACTGCAGGAACAAGATACTAAGATTGAATTTACACAAGAGTAAACTGAGAGACTGGAGAGGAACTATTAACTCAAGCTAAAACATAATCGGACGGAAAGAGATGAGGATACTTGGCCTTCATGGCTGCTTCTGCTTCCTAGGTAGCTCTCTCTATGGACTGACTCCTCCACAAAACCTTCACTGAAGTGACTTCTTTATTTCTCAACCTACAAACCTGGCAGTCAAGAATTTCAACTAGCACCTCTTCATAAGTGAGACTATCTTTCACAACCACACTCTCTAATGGTACTATCGATGCTGGATCACCCACACACTTTTTCAACAAGGAAATGTGAAAGACTGGATGAACCGCTACTAGTTCTGCTGGCAACTCTAACTCATAAGCCATATTACCAACCCTTTTCAGAATTTTGTAAGTACCTACATATCTAGGACTGAGCTTCCCTTTCTTGCCAAATCTCATCACCCCCTTCATAGGTGGCACTTTCAGGAAAACCCAATCATCGATTTTGAAATCTAAGTCCCTTCTCCTCACATCTGCATAGGACTTCCGATGACTTTGAGCTGTCTTTAGTCTATCTCTAATGAGCTGAACTTTTTCCAGAACTTCATGAACCGAATCAGGCCCAATCAATGCTACTTCACCTACTTCAAACCAACCAATCGGGGACCTGCATCTAAGCCCATATAGTGCCTCATACGGGGCCATCTGAATACTGGAATAGAAGCTATTATTTTAAGCGAACTCTATGAGGGGTAGGTGATAATCCCAAATTACCTTGAAATCGATCACGCAAGCTCTTAACATGTCCTCTAAGGTTTAAATGGTACGTTGTTCCTGATCATCTGTCTGTGGATGAAATGTTGTACTGAGATTTACCTAAGTACCAAGACCTTTCTGAAACGATTTCCAGAAATGAGAGGTAAACTAAGAACCTCTATTGAGATGATATACAAGAGAACCCCATGCAACCTGACTATCTCATGGATGTAGAGTTTGGTGCATTCCTCCGCTGAATCTGTAGTCTTGACAACCAAGAAATGAGCGGACTTAGTAACTCTGTCCACTATCACCCAAATAAAGTCATGCTGTCTGCGAGTATGAGGTAAACCCGTGATGAATTCCATGTTTATCACTTTCCACGTACATGTAGGAATGTTAATCTCTTGAGTTATACCTCCTGGTTTCTGATGTTCTACCTTAACCTATTGACAATTAGGGTACTTAGCCAAAAAATCTGCTATGTCCCTCTTCATGCCATTCTACCAAAAGACTTCCCGTAGATCATGGTACATATTAGTGGCACCTGGATGAATCGAATACCTGGAGTTATGAGCCTCTGTAAGGATCTGCTGCCTCAACTCACCCACATTAGGAACACACAAGAGGCCCTGGTAACGAAGCACACCATCTCCCCCTTGGGAGAAAACCTGGACTTTCTGCTGATGAACTGCACCTTTCAACTGAAGTAAAATAGGATTACTAACCTGTTTCTCCTTAACCTCCACTACCAATGAAGATTCTGATCCATTCTGAACTATCACCCCACTATCTAATGTGTTCGTAAGACAAACTCCTAAGCGAGGAAGCCGGTGAACATCTTTGGCTAGCTCTTTCCTTTCTTGCTCAACATGTGTTACACTTCCCATACACAGTCTGCTGAGAGCATCAACCATTACATTGGCCTTACCGGGATAGTAAAACACATTCATGTCATAGTCTTTGAGGAATTAAAGCCATCTCCTCTGACGAAGATTCAACTCTTTCTGGGTGAACACATACTGAAGGCTCTTATGATCTGTGCACACATCAACATGAACGCCATACAAGTAGTGTCTCCAAATCTTAAGGACAAATACTACGGCTGCAACCTCGAGGTCATGAGTCGGGTAATTATTCTAATGGACCTTAAGTTGTATAGAAGCATAAGCTATGACCTTACCTCGCTGCATCAACACACAAGCTAGGCCGACCCTAGATGCATCACAATAAATTACATACCTGTCTGAACCATCTAGTAGAGTCAAGACAGGAGCTGTAGTCAACCTAGTCTTGAGTTCTGAGAAGCTTTTTTCACACTCATCTGATCATTGAAACTTGACCTTTTTCTGAGTAAACTTAGTTAATGGGAAAGTTATGGATGAAAATCCTTCAACAAATCTCCTATAATATCTGGCCAAACCCAAGAAACTTCTGATATCTGTTGGGGAGGTGGGTCTGGGCCAGTGCTGTACTACATCAATTTTATAAGAATCCACTCGGATCCCTTCGCTGGATACCATATGACCAAGGAAAGAGACAGGCTGTAACCAGAATTCACATTTCCTGAACTTAGCAAATAGCTGGCGATCTTTGAGAGTTTGCAGAACAACTCTCAGATGAGTCACATGCTCTTCCTCACTCCGGGAATAAATGAGGATATCATCAATAAAGACGATGATGAATAGGTTCAAATACTGTTTGAACACCCTGTTCATTAAATCCATGAAAGCCGTAGGAGCATTTGTTAGTAGTAAAGACATAACTACAAATTCATAATGACCATACCGAGTTCTGAAATCTGTGTTCAAAATGTCACTATCTCTGACTCTGAGCTGATGATAGTCGGATCTGAGGTCTATCTTAGAAAAACAACTAGCACCTTGAAGTTGGTCGAACAAGTCATCAATAAAGGGCATGGGATACTTATTCTTGATGGTGACTTTTTTCAACTGCCGATAGTCAATGTACATTCTGAGGGAACCATCTTTCTTTTTCACGAACAACACTGGAGCACCCCATGGAGAGATATTAGGTCTGATGAAGCCCTTATCTAGAATTTCTTTCAACTGCTTTTTCAATTCCTTAAGCTCGGCTGGAGCCATTCTGTAAGGAGGAATCGAAATGGGATGGGTATTTGGAAAGAGATCTATTTCGAAGTTGATTTCCCTTTCGGGAGGAACTCCGAGAAGATCTTCTGGAAACAGTTCTGGAAACTCATTTACTACTGGGACTGACTCAAGAGTTGCAGTTTCAGAGTTTGAATCCTTAACCCGAACAAGATGATAGATATACCCCTTGGAAATAATCTTTCTGCCTTAATGTAAGAAATGAATCGACCCATAGGCACTGAGCTACTACCCTTCCACTCTAACACTAGCTCGTTTGGAAACTGAAACCGAACGATCCTAGTTCTACAATCGACTGAGGCATAATAGGAATGTAACCAATCCATGCCTAGAATGATATCAAAATCTACCATTTCTAAATCTACAAGATCTGCAGAGGTGACTTTCTAAGAGACTGTGAGACAAGATAATTTATGTATACCCGTCTAGCTATAACTGGGTCACCAACTGGATTAGAGACTGATAAGGGTTCTGAAAGAGTTTCTGGACATACATTAATACCACAAGATTTTTTCCATTGCTGGTAGCAAGAGTAGGCCACTCCCTTCAACTAATAGGTGGCCAAATCTGCATTCTCGACTTGAATGTCTCCCATAATGTTTGTTACCTTTTTGATGTCGTCGAGAAATTATTGTGGATCTCATCCTGACCTAGACCCATGAAACTTTGTAGGGTTTATTCGAGTAAAGTCTTGGATTCTTGTTGTAGTAGTGTTAGTCTGTTGCAGGGCTGCCACCATATCCTACTGATTGACCTGGGTAGTTGATTAATGTATCAACTACACCTCATCTGATAATAGGTGTAGACGATCGTTAAGTAGTATAAACCCAACAAAAGAGTTGGGGTCGATCCCACAGAGAGTAGTTTTATTTTGAATTTAAGTATGAAGTTACAATAGTGATTTTTCTAGCTGAAGGAATAAAGGTTTTTGGAAACCACTAATAAAATTTGAAGGGTGACATTAATGTCAAGGTAAGGGGTTTGTTAGTCAGTAATCAATCTCAATAATTAACTAAGAACAATCAATGAGAAGAAATATATTTGGGGGATTGACCAATCAATTGCTAACTCAACTCGATGGGTGTTAATTGATAACCAAAAGTACTAACTCTTTGTGGGTAAGATGAACTTTAGATGAGGTACTTTTCTCTCGAACAACTACCTCGCTTCAATTGAGTTCTCTCGAACCTCAATGTGCTAAACATGGAGACCAACCCACAACCTCACTAGATTTACTCTCTCGAGTTGAATAAATAAAATGAATCTTGGGATTCACTCTTTTAAGCTGAACCCACCATGACCCAATAACTACGAGTGCCAACTTATCACCTTAGTTTCACACTTGTCTCTCAAGCAAGCATAAAACACTAAATTATATTGAAATAAACTAACAATAGAGTAGTTAAACAACAGTAATAAGTCAAACCCACTTTGAATTAGCACTAAAATTGATAACAACGAACACCCATCAAGCCAAAATCAGCAATTAATCACATTGTCAAACCCCCAAGATTGGGGTTTTAGCTAATCATCATAAAAGAAAGAAATTCAGTACCTAATACATGCTCCAAGTTGGGTATTGAAGATCAAAGTTCTAAGATGAATAATATCTTTTCTATTACAACACCCAATCTAAATCTCTTGCCAAAGATTGCTTAAAATCAATAAGGATAGTGTTTTTGTTCTCTCTATTTCGTTCCACAATGGCTGAATTCCTTCTCTCTCTTCCAAAAGTCACTTTATACTGATTTGAGATGTGGCTTTTTGGGGTTGATCGGCGAGGAAAGTCGGGCTTCGCCGACTCGCCGATCATCCTTATCCATCGCCTTTTTTCTTCACATTTTTCATCCACCAGGCACTGTAACTTTAGGCAGTCTGCATCGGGATCGCCGATCACCTCTGCGATTCGCCCTTTAGTCCTTTAGCTCACCAATTTGATTTCATTTTTTTCTCGTTTAAAGCATTCGACGGTACCGTCTTGTCTCGCCGATTGGTTCGGTGATCTACCGATATGGAGTACAATTCACCCAAATTTCTCTTATTTCAGGCAGAGGGTACTGTAAAATTAGGCGGGCTAGGGGCAACTCGGCGATTCGCCGAATGCTCTTGGCGATCATCATGTTTGCTTTTCCTCTCTTCCTTAGCTTGTTTTGTTTCGTTTTACCTGTTAGTGTCCTTGCTTTGCTCCTCAATTCACAAACTTAAAAATCAAGGTTTTAACATCAATCTACAACATAAATTAGGCATTTGAGGACACTAAAACTATCACAACAAAGCCTCAAATGAGTCCAAATCTTGGACTCATCAACATCCCCAACTTAATATTTTGCTTGTCCTCAAGTAAAACTCAAGATTAGCAGTTCAAAAAGAATGTCTCAAAAAGTGTTGCGTAAGACTCAACATGAATGCACACAACAAGGTTCAATTTACTCATGCAATGCTCAATTGTGCACTGAAAGATTCAACTTGTGACTCACCATTATCAAAGTTACTCAAGTTCACAATACTAGCCTTAAATGCAAGTTCAAGCTCAACAAAGGTGATCAAATGCCCTTACAAAAAAGATGATTCCATAGTCACACACATTTTCTCAACAATGTTAATGTTCTGGAATCACATACAACTCTCACACTCACAAAGATGAACACATGCATGACTTCACCCATAGGTTTGCCCTTATTTTCCAATCAACATTCGTTTCAGCTCACTCAAGATTACAAAGGTCTTTTCACAGCTTGTGACGGGGTGGAGTGTCAAGGTATGGTCATTTAGGCCCAGTGGCTTCTACCTTCATGAAGTGTGTCCTGGACATCACTTTCCTCCTTTTCTTTAACATTTCAAACATGCTCATAATCCACCCCATTATTCAACTTCATATAAATTACCGAACAGCCCATTTCTTTTGCAATTTTCCTCACTTTATTTCACAACTTTTTCATTCTTTTCTTTACTTCTTTTTTCTTTTACATGAAGGGGTTCCATCTTTTTCACAACCATTACTCAAAAAGGGGATTTCTCATACTTCTTGATTTTCCTTCTCTTTTCACCACACCCCCAACTTAGGATTTTGGCCTAAGTTGGCTATTCACACAAACCACACTTCATGAAAGTTATGGGTAGATGGATAAAGAGGGATCACAATTGTTCAAGTTTCTTTCAAGAAATGGATAAGGCTCAATAGGGTTCAAGCAAGGTTCACACATCTCACAAGGTTGGCCACAAAAGAGGTATATTGTCAGAATGTTTCACTCTTCAAATTCATTTTCTAAGATCATTTGAAGTGCTTGCATCACTTAGCCAAGTTTGTCATGCCCCGAGGCTACCCCCTTGACGTAACACAAGACCTAGGATCACGAGTGACCCCAAGCTAACCTTGTGCCTGTCATATCATAAGCATACATAGAGATACTAAATAAAACATATGCTATGCGGATGCTAAAGTAGTGGATAACTGAATATGGGGAATGCCCAACTAGTCTGAATATATGAAATGTACTAAGAGTTTAATAACAACTAAAAGATCAAACTCAACAAGTCAAGCTAATTCTACTATGTTTGAAAAAGCCTTTAACTGAGTCGAGTTGTTGGGACATGCCCCTAACTAACTCTAACAAAACTGAAAACTAAATAAAAAGACTAAAATGAAAGCATGTCTATTGTCCTCGAAGTATGAGGACTCACCACTGAAGCTGCTGAATGAGTATCGAGAATCGATCTAAGCGCGATCTGGACGCTGAGTACCAGAACCTACATCATTAAAGGATGTAGCGCAGAGTATGCGTCAGTACTTTGAATGTACTGAGCATGCAATATATATATACTAAGCTGAACAAACATATATAAGCTGAAACAAGGCATAACTGAGCAATTCTGTAAATTGGGCAAGAATGTAAATACTGAAAACATAACTGAAATGCAAAACTGAATGCAATGACAAAGTACTAATCATGAATGTGACATGCTAAACTGAATACTGAAGTATATACTTAAAACCTGGTCAAATTCACTAAGAGTCTGACTGTGGAAGCTACTATTAACCGACATAAAACCATGTGAACTAAACATGGAGTCCGATGTATACGCCCAATCGAGAGTACCTAATATACCTTGCCAGGGGTATAAATGCATGACTAGCGTAATCACTAAATCTGATGCCCAACAGAGGGGACCTATACTCCTATGGGGACACGTAGTTCTGAGACTATGAGGGTACGCTGAACCATAGTCCAACTCGGTGCTAAGTCTACTCCCAACTGAATATGTGTATGAATGAAATGTAACTAAGATACTGACATACAAAATAGCTCAAAATACTGACATGCAAATATGAGAATGCAACATTTATATACTGATAATGTAACATTCGAAACTGAAGAATGATTATCTGTTTAACTGACCCAACAAGTTCAATTCATGAACTAAGAAATCTACACAAACTAGCGTTCTGAGCACTATGCATGGAATTAAACAACGTTTCCAAGAAATCATGATATTTTGATTAAGAATACTACATCGGCTAAATCACAACAATTATCCAAGGATTTAGAAACCATAGGTCTAAACAAGCCATGTAGAATCAAAGATATGACTGAATTCTAGGGACCTAGTGGATGAAAGGAACCCACTAGTGAAATCCCACATACCTGGTGACGAAATCCATAGAGAAATCCTTTGATTTCGGGGCCGAAACTGAAGAAAACATACTGCGTGTTCTTGAGAAAACTCGCACCTCTTTCTTCTCTTTTTGCTCTAAGTTTTGGTGATTTTGGATGAATAAAGGTTTTGGTTAGGTTCTGACTAAGTCATTAGGCTTAAACTGAGTAAAACGACATAGTTTAGGTGTAAAACGACATAGTTTAGGTGTAAATCGACATAGTTTAAATGCCAAATGTGTAGGGCAAAAGACCATAACAACTCTAAGTTAAAAGCTGACGAGGCCGACCACGGCGCCACTGATAGTTCGTCATTGGGACGACGACCCATCAAGTGGATCATGGTTCTTGGCCATGGTCTACTGGTTCTGGGGCAGTCCAATCAGGAGCCCTACCATGACCCCTGTGAAGGACCACGGACCATGAAGGCCACTGTGTTTCTTCACTTGGGCGGGGGTCTGCTGGATCAGGACGACAGACCCTCCCATCACCTATCATTACAATCACAGCCTGTGGTGGGTTCCGTGGTCTAAGGCCTGGCTCGGATGATTTTACCTTGCCTTCACGAACCTTCCCACAACTCATGTGGTGGTCCACAGCCCGTGAAGGGTCCCGTGGTCCACCACTTCGGGGAGGGTGTGAACCATTATAAGGGTCACAGACCGTAGGCCTAATCACCGCCTGTGAACCCCTCTGTGGTTCACCTGTTTCTGCTGAAAAGTCTAAGTATGTTTTTAGAAGGTATTACAGTTGAATGGTTAATGGTATGTAGGAATGATTCATGGAAATTAGCTAGATTTTTGGGTTCCAATCATAGGCTCTACGGTTGACCAGTACAGTCTGCATGTCCAAATCGTAGACCTGTACATCAGATTTTTATTAAGGGATCTGTTCCTACCGATTTAACCCCTAAACTAAGTCATTTTGTCCTTATAACTACCCCCATAAATTTTTTACACCTAAGACTAAGCCTAAATCCCCTCATTCACTTAATTCTCCAAAATCCCTCAAGTCTTTTTCTCTAAATTCTACCAAGAGCTCTCAAGGTGGAAGTTATGTTTCAAGCTTCAAGGTCTCATTCTTCTTTCAATCTTAGGGCTTTGATTATCAACATATTTGGGAATTTACCAATGGATCCTTTTCATCCATTGGATCCCAAAAAAATCTCAGTCTCCTAAATTGATTTCACCCAACTCCATTAAAGTTACATGCAAAATGTCCATGAGTTCTATCTATTATGATTCAATTATTTATATTCAATATTATTATGCAAGATTTGATTAAACTACATGATTTTCAATTTTATTTCATATGTACCATTTCTATGCCTACTTTATGAGCATGAATTATGAAAAAAACATATTAACTTATGAACTATGATCATCAATTTGATTAAGGATTTATGCATGTCTTATGAAAAGAATGGTTTATGACTAAATGATACTTTTAAGATAAAGTATCAATAATTTGTGAAAGGTTTTCTCACAATTGAAAGAAATCATGATTTAGATGCTTAGAAAGGTAACTATCTAATATGAGAGTTTTATAAAATCATGAGTTGAAAGAAGCACTCTATTATGACTTATGATTGGATTGGTAGTCTTAATCGTTGCCTTCACAAGTATTTTGATTTGATTATAATTATGTATTTTCCATTGGAATTTACCGGGAGGACATCGATATGAAGACTCTCCATTAGTAGAGACCAGGTTTCTAGAAACCATATCCCTGTCCCAAACTATGTGCCCCCTAGGACTGTCTTATATGACCTAGCTAGTGGATCCACCTTATCAATATGTATGATAATTTTTTTTTATCTTTGTAAGTAGATTCCCTTTTTCATTGTGAGAGTTATGACAGATTCCATGTTATAACTCACATGGTATTACTATCGGTTAATGCTAAATACCCAACAAATGAACTATGTTTTTCCTATAAGGATTTTATGAAAGCTTTCTTTATGATTTTAAGATGCATTGACCTTGTAGATATTTATGAATTTGACTTTTAAACCTTCTCATGCATTTACTTGGTCTTGCATATTCACGCTTCTAACTCATTTATGATATCATGTTTATGTTTATGCATATTTCCCCATACTTAGTACATTAATCATACTAATGCATATTTATATCTACATTACCTCATAATATAGGATCCGACACTCCTCCTTCTGCTCGTAGTTAGCTTGAATTGCTCTACTAGTATTTAAGATTGGCGAGTCCTTATCGTTCGAGGATAGGACCATTTATGCTATATTTCTATTATTATATTGTTGTTTTAGACTTGTACGTGGTGAATAAGTTACATCCCAACCACTCTTATGAGGTTTAGAAAGGCTATGTTAGACACAATTTAGTATTTTACACCTATGTTCACATTCCTATTATGATATAAGGCTTATATTTCCTATTTTCTGTCTTGTTTCATTTCCTTAATGTCATGCTTATGTTAAGTGACTTGTTTAGGGCCTCTTGAGGTTCTATTCACCATGTCCTACCTACGCAGTACTTTGGGTCGTGACAAACTTCGTATCAGAGCAAAGTTTTAGAAAATGTCCTAGGACGTCTAACAAGCCACATTAAGTAGAGTCTTATTCATAAGTGTGAAGCACACCAATTTTATTAATAGGAGGCTATGATGCATTTAGAAAATTTCACTTCTTTCACTTCTCTAAAGTCGTGCCACAAAGTTTATCTCAATAAATGTCTTTCTCCTAACTCTTGTCCGATGCTTTTCATGAAATGCCTCTTCAAAGAGCTAACACAAGAAGAATTATAGAGCCCGAGGTTCATCATGTACCAGTTGATCCTTTGGCCGAGCAAGTGTCTTATGTTGAATTCTAATCCTAGTTCTACGTGTTGGCTCAAGCTATGACAACCCAAATCAATAGAAAGGCCATTGCTCCCATGAACCCAATTATGGGTACGATAGCAACAAGAGTGAGGGACTTTACTAGGATTAATCCCCCCGAGTTTCATAGGTCAAAAAATGATGAGGATCCTCAAGAGTTTGTTGATGAGAATTATAAGGTATTGGAGATTATGAAAGTGTCTTTGGTGGAAAAGGTGGACTTAGCCTCTTACCAACTTAAGGGTGTTGCTCAAGTGTGATTCAACCAATGGAAGGAAGAGAGGGATATTGATGCGGTTCCTTTTGATTATGAGAGATTCAGAAGGGCTTTTTTTATCGTTTCTATCCTTTTTAGAAGAGAGAGGCGAAGGTTCTTGAGTTCATTAATCTCCTTCAAGGGAATATGAGTGTCAATGAGCATGCATTGAAGTTCACTCAGTTGTCTAACTATGCTCCTATTATTGTTGCCGGTTCTAGGGAAAGGATGAGTAAGTTTGTGTCGGAAATGTCTAAAATGGTGGTCAAAAAGTGTCGTACTTCTATGTTGATTAAGGAGATGTATATCTCTCACTTGATGATACATGCCCTACAAATGGAAGAGGAGAATCATAAGGAGAAATCTATAGTGTCTAAGAGGGCAAGGACCAACGATGGTGATTTTTCTCATTCTAAGTCCGGTGGACATGGTCGTCCTTAATTCTCACAAAGTTTCTCTGATCAAGCTTCTTTTAATTTTTTGGCTCCAAAGTTCAACAAAGATAGAGTGTCTAAACCTAACCCTCAAGGAGGTGGGGAAAATGGATCTTTAATTCTCGCTTGCAAAAGTGTGGGAAGAGCCACATTAGAAAATGCTTAGACGATATAGATGGTTGCTTTGTTTGTGGGAAGACTGGTCACAAGGTGAGAGATTGTTCGTTGCTTGATACTAAGGGTAGAGATGGCAAACAAGCTCAACCTAGTTGTTCTGGTTTGTCTGCCCCTCATCAGAATTTGTTTTTATGTTCTCCACACTCTACATGAATGTTGTGACTTATATGTTGAAAGTATTTCTTTTTGATGTGTATGCTTTTCTTGATCCAGGTGATACCTTGTCATTTGTTACTCCTTATATGGATATGAGATTTGATGTCTGTCCTCATATTCTTTTAGAACCTCAATCATTCTCTACACATGTTGGTGATTTTATTATTGCTAAATGAGTCTATAGAAATTGCCATGTTTTTGTTTCTCATAGAGCCACTCATATTGATTTGGTAGACCTTGATATGTTAGATTTTGATGTTATTCTTGGAATGAATTGACTTCATTCTTGTTATGCTTCCATTGACTGTTGGACCCGATCAGTCACATTGTAAGTTCTAAACGAACCTATCTTAGAACAGAAAGAGGGAAATTTAGTGCCTAAGGGTCAGTTCATATCTTGCCTAAAGGCTAGGAAAATAATTTCTAAGGGTTTCATCTATCATCTTATTAGAGTTAGGGATACAAATTTTCAAACCCTTACTCTTGAGTCAGTTCCGATTGTAAATGAGTTTCCAGAAGTGTTTTCCAATGATCTTCCAGGTATTCCTCTTGAAAGGGAAATAGGCTTCGGTGTTGACATACTCCCAGATACACAACCCATCTCTATTCCTCCTTACCTAATGGCTCTAATAGAACTTAAGAAATTAAAGAATCAATTGAAGGACTTACTAGATAAGGGTTTTATTATACCGAGTATCTCGCCATAGGGTTCTCCGGTGTTGTTTATACGAAAGAAGGATGGTTCACTTTGTATGTGCATTGACTATCAACAATTGAATAAGGTTGCCATAAATAATAAGTATCCTATTCTATGGATTGATGACTTTTTTGATCAACTCCAAGGTGCAAGTTTCTTTCCAAATATTGATCTTCGGTCAGGTTATCACCAATTGAGAGCAAAGGAAAGTGATCTGAAGATGACTTTCGGAACTCGATATGGTCACTATAAATTTTGGTGATGTCGTTTGGTTTGACTAATGCCCTAATGACATTCATGGACTTAATGAATAGGATCTTTAAATAATATCTTGACATGTTAGTGATTGTGTTTATAGATGATATTTTTATTTACTCTCGCAGTGAGGATGTGCATGCTGAGTATTTGAGAATTGTGTTACGAATTCTCAAGAATCGAGAATTGTATACTAAGTTTAGTAAATGTGAGTTTTGGTTGAGGTCCATTTATTTTCTTGGATATATTGAAGGTATACAAGTCAATTCTAAGAAGACCGAGTGTGAAGGATTTTCCTCCATTACTTCGTCATTGATGACATTGACTCAACATAAGGTGAAATTCCTATGGTCAGAAGATTGTGAGAAGAGCTTCCTAGAGTTAAAGGATAGACCCACTTCAGCCCCTATTTTGACATTACCGGAAGGATCAAATGGTTTTGTGGTTTATAGTGATGTTTTATAGATTGTTCTTGGTTGTGTTTTAGTGCATCATGTAAAAGTCATCTCTTATACTTCAAGGCAATTGAGGGTGCATGAGAAGAATTATCTGAATCATGATTTGGAATTAACGGTGGTAGTATTTGCTTTAGATTTGGAGACATTACCTATATGGTGTTCATGTGGACGTGTTTACTGACCACACGAGCTTGAAGTATGTGTTCACCTAAAACAGTTTGAATCGTCTCGAAAGGACATAGATTGAGTTATTGAAATATTACAACATGAGTGTCCTTTATCATCCCGATAAAGTGAATATTATTGCGGATGCTCTTAGTCGACTATCGATGAAAGTGTTGCTCATGTTGAAGATGGTACGAAACAACTAGTTCCTGATGTTCATAGATTGGCTCAATTTTGTGTTCACTTAGTTGATTCGAGTGAGGGTGGTGTGATTGTTCAGAATAGTTCAGAATCGTCTCTTATATCAGATGTGAAGGCTAATCAAGATCTTGATCTGGTGTTAGACCATTTGAAGAATTTGATTTCCAAAAAAGCCATTAAGGCTTTATCCCAAGGGAAAAATGGTGTCCTCCGATACCAAAGTAGGTTATATGTTCTGAATGTTGATGAATTGAGGGATCAAATTTTGATGGAATCTCATAGTTCTTGATATTCTATTCACCAGGGAGCCACAAAGATGTACCACATTTTGTGAGAAGTCTATTGGTGCAATGGAATGAAGAAGATTGTGGAGTTTTTGGCCAAGTGTCCTAATTACCAACAAGTGAAAGTTGAGCATCAAAAACTGGGTGGTTGGGCTCAAGACATTTGCATTCCTACTTAAATTCGAAAGATTTGAATATGGACTTCTGTAGAACCTCAAAAATTGGAAGTTTAGTTTGGGTTGAGAAAGTTTAGAAAATTTTCTAAAGTATTGTGCTACGACTTGACCTATCTATCGTCAAGAGTCCTAGGGGTCGTAGGAAGGGTTTCTTAGAACCTTGTTTGAATTTTTGGAAATTGTCAAGTCTTTGATAATGAGTTATGATTTAACAGGACAAGTCGTCGAATGGACTACGGGCTGTAGGTGGTACCCATGGGATGATTCTGCACTTAGTAATTTTGGAGGACATGTGATTGATGGGTATAAACTATGATTCGTAGTTGGTGCTACAGACTGCAGAGTGTAATAAAGGAAAGGCAATTAGACTTAGGTGATTTTTTGTAATGTGAGGTCTACGAGTACGGTCTACAATTTGTAGACCAGGTGACGTGTCGTAGGACTAGATTGAGGAGATACTCTCTAACACAGTCTATCTATGAAACCTCTTCTGTCTGAAATAGGCTTCAAGACAGATCCACGACAACCTTAGATAAAACTACTAAAGAAAATAAATGAATGGAGTCTTCCAAAAGCAAGGAGGCCTCACCAAAAGTTGGGTGATATCAACGATGCACCTGTTGATGATCTTGAACACATGTATCTTCATCATAAAAGGATGAAAGTCTAATCATATTAGTACATGGAATGTAAGAGTATGTAATATAGCTGAATGCAATAATAAGAGAACTGAAAATGGCTAATAACAACTCAACTGAAAGTAAAAATGTCATGAAGTAAATATCATTTAAGCCTCACATTAAAAGAAATAAGGTAAACCATTGAACTGATTAAATATATATAATAACATGCTCTTTACATTTCTAGGGAGTTTCTCTAACCAATAATCATCACTATGAGTATTAAGATAATACAACGTCTTACCCACATTGCTAGGGCCTTCCTATACCTTGTCGGAATATAGAACGCAACTGAACTGATGGATCCACTAAGAGGCTTTCTTGAGGCAGTGATGAGTTGTCTGAATGTTGGTACGATCCTATCCTACGATGGCTACATAGTTTATGGAATTTGAGTTATTTGAACTCTTACCCTATGTCGGTGCTCAATACTATTCCCAAAGTAATATACTTATATGACATGCTCATAGTTTGGTAAATTATCTGTCTATCTGAATAAAGGGTAACACCAAGATATAACTTGTGAGTCAAATCTCAAATCTTTCTAAAATATATCTTTCAAAGTCATGTATATAACTTAAATCATGAGAAAGTCTTCTAACTTACATAGCTCATAAATATTTTAAATAGTTTTCATAATAGCATAAAGATTCTAAAATCATTCTTCGAAATATAAGATTCATGAAATCATAACATTTTAATATCAATAACTCACAAGAACAACAATGTAAAATCTTACTAAGTCTAAAAAGGAAATACATAGGTCAAGAATCTTTAATCGTGATAATTAATTTAAGAAATCATGTAATCCGGGTCATAATTATTGATGAATTCAAAAGTGGGTTTGATAACCCTAACTTTGGAATTTACATGAACAATGATAAATCTTGGACACGAGGAAGAAATGAATTCCTCATTGCAGTCTTACATACTTTAATCGCTCCAATTACCGAAGAAAAATATGATCTTGGAAGTAGAAGAACCAAAAAACCTTTCTTGAACCTTGGAGATGTATTCTTGAGGAGCTTTCTTGAAAATCTATGAAGTTCCTTAGTAGAAGTTATTAATTCATGTTAAGATGAAGAAATTATGAAGTTCTATTGTCAAAACTTACCTTGTATGATGGATGAACCTTGGAGGAAGTTTGTTTCTTGAAAACTTTTCTATCTAGGATAAATTTATGAACTAGGGATGTGAACTACATCTTTGCAGATTAAAAGCCTCAGACGCCTGCACGGAAATGCCTCAGGCATGCAATCAACCATGTAGGAAGAAAGTAGCTACTGCCTCGGTGCGCTAGCGCGCAAAAATTTCCTTGGCCGCGCGGCCAGCACGTGGCAAGACCGTGTCTAGTAAAATGGGCATAATTTTTTTTTCGAGCTCCAATTGATGTAAACTTCGTGGCGTTTGAAAGAAACCTCGTAAGGATTTAATTTGATAGGATATGGTCTACGTAGTTCTTTATATATTGAAAGATATGGTCATTTGAAAAGTTGAAATTTACGTGAACTAATGCAAAAAACCTGCCGGTAGAAAGGCTTTGAACTTGAGGTAAAAAGACAAAAACAACCGTTTTTAATGTTTTCTCGTCGGCTAATTCGTCACTGCACTATATCAGGTTACTAAAATGGTCATAACTTTTTACTCAAAACTTGGATTGTTGCGAAATTATTGGCGTTGGAAAGAAGATTCAAATACCTTTAATTTTGATAGGTTATGAGCCACGTAACTCTTTATATTCTAAGAGATGTGGTCGTTTGAAGTTGACCCAAGTAAGATTTTACATTAAAACTTAATTGGTAAGAAAACTATGAACTCAAATTTTTTTTAGTAGATTCTAGTGACCTTAATTGATATCCAAATTCATTCACACTAAAGAATTGACCTTTACACATATGGGCAATTTAATAATTACCTAATACGACCTTATTCACAAATAAAGAATGATTTGGGTCCTAATTTAGAAATTTTGGGGTGTTACAATATCTCCCCCTTGGGACCATTCGTCCTCGAATGATGGTTAAACTGAGGGTGAAAGGGAGATGAAATACTATCATTATATCTCTCGACTTCTGATCTTGTCTACTAATAAAGGCGGAATTGATTCATACCAAGAGTTTCGAACTGGACTCGAGCATGCTTGGCACGAAACTCACATAAGATTTCAAGATTACAGGCTATGACATGAAATAAGTGTACCTAGGCATGAAGTAAGAATATGACTACTATTCCCTGAATGATATTACTGGCAGCATTTACGCTTTGCAACACTTCTAAACTATGCTCTCCTTTTTGATTACTACACTTCATTAGCTGCAACTCCTAGCTCCCACTAGAGTATGTGACTACTCTTACAAACGTCTAAATCAAATCGCTTGCTCTTACTGTATTCAAGCGTAATCTCTAATTCACAAGGTTCTAAACATGAGATGGTTATACTTATATAAACCACAAGATTTAGGTTCTATACCTCTATAGGGAATCTCATCCCATGAATACTTCTCCTTAATCCCCTATCAAGAAACACCTAATGCATCATGCATTCATCCACATGCTACCAACACCATTCAAGCCTAGTACTATAACTACTCCATGGACTCCTACTAACCAATCCTTACAAGAATTCCTTATTCTCTCGTCACTTTTACCAACTGAACTTTCACACATTAATACCAGGAACTGACTAATTGCTCTCGTTTAACTATTACTCATGGTAAATAACCATTCTATTCCTCCTACACGTTATAACTTTAGATGGAATATGAAAACTATGACTACCACAATAAGAAACATTAACCCTTTCCTTCTATCATTACTCAAATACTATCAACAACACCACTCTCAAAACTAAAAAGGATTACTAAAAGAACTTTAGGGCAAAAGATTATAAGCACGATTCATTCAAGATGTCTGATATAAGAATATGCATGACATAAAATTATATTGCTAGCCATTGAAAGTAAATCATGAATTTGTGAGACTCAACGTATTGTGAGACATGAATGCTTATATTAATAGATTCATATGATGAGCCTTATATCCATAACTTTTTGGATTAAGCTTGAAATTAATGAGCTAAAGTCTTTGCCCCTCATTCTAGGAGCTGAGCATAGATATAAATCTCTCTGAAGTGTATAAACATAGGACATAGACACAATTCTGATATTAGGAATATCAACCAGATGTTGTAATAACTGAACTTGAGGAATACACAATATTATGAATGGGGTGATATATCTCTAGAACTCTTTTTGAAGACATCACTATCTTATTCTCAACTCTTGACTTGATTTCTCATCTTATCATCTCCCCCTTAGGTTTGGATTTGACACTCTAAAGCTATGGATCTTTTCCATTATCTCTAAACTGGTCTACATTTCCTTTACTCCAATACTCAAGAAAGGCTTATCTCATGGCTACTGAACCCTCTATAAGAAAGTACTAAGACTCCTTCTAAGACCTCTTTCTAAGATGCTTATATTAACCTCTTCTCATAGGCTTTTAAGGCCTCTTCATCTAACTCTTAAGGAAAAAATACTGCTTACATCTGCCTATTCCATATTAAAAGCTCAAATATACTATCTAGGCACACATGAACAATCATATACTTAATTGGAACCTTGTCTGATTACATACAATCTCGGTTACACCTCTTAATTCTCTTGTTACTCTTATGACTTAGCTACACTTCGCTGCCCATATCTAAAAGTTAGGATCTCTCACTTGTACCACTCATATTCATTGCAACTAACATCTCAATTCCTCACCTACTCTATGTCAAGTCTACTAGATCAGATCTCAAGAATAACATCATCACCCTCATGTTGCCATTCTTTTGATTACGACACTCTTCTCAAATTCAAGCTTGTTTATTACTAAACCCAGTTATCAATATGATTGCTCGCTTACTATACTAACTTACAACTACTAGATAAAAATTAATAAACACTCGCTCACTAAGACCTCACGACAAGTAGTCAATCTTCACTTCTCAGTCTTCATACTTACAATTTACCGTCACACTTCCTTTCAACACTTAAGTACTGTATACCCATTCGCTATACATAGTTGTCGAATTATTTCTGTAACCCTCTGAATATTATGGGCTCTTCCTCAAAAACCATAAGCCTAGCTTAGATATATCACCTCATGAATACTCCTGCTCTTTTATTCAACACCTATACATGGTCGTTAGTAACAGAATGACAAATCATTATAAAACCCTTTTTGGTTAAAGTATATTCTAAGTCATCCTGACTAGTAACTATTCCTTAACCTTTTATCATGAAATTTTCACAACTCATCACTTCTTAGTCTATCCATAAGGAAAAACTCATCATTAATAACTTACTAGGTGCATGGCTATAATAACATACCTTGCCTCATCACTATCTCCCTTTCTTAGATAACTTAACCTCTGTATACCTTCCTCTAACTTAGGGCACTTTCACCACTACCGATCATAATCTCATAACTCATACTATCTCTCGGGTGAGAATACTACCCAAACTATCAATAAAATTCCTCATAAGGGTCTTAATTGGAACAAGGTTTAGAGAAGAAATTACATCTCTCTTTTAGCTTGAACGCACGATTCATATGAACATGAGTGCATTCCTCTAAAACTCAACACTTAACTCACTCATGGACTTCTCTCAAGCCCCCTGGACTCTCATGACTTCCTCAAGACTCTTTCTAAAAATAACTCATCCATAAGGATCTTGGGCTTTACTTTTCAACCACCTTTAGTATAAGGGGTAATCAAATGATTATGAGGACGCACGAGTGCGAATAAATTCCTTGTGGCACAGTTCTACTACACGATTTAGAGTATGAAAGAAGGAAAACTTTTCTTAAGTGTCTGTAGTCCCTCATTTATAGAAGTGGGGCCTCACAACTATAAATAAGATTCTACCGACACGACTTCATAGAAAACCTAAGACGCTTGAACTTTATGCTCTGATACCAAGTTTATCACGACCCAAGCCTACACCCTGGACGTGGCCGACACTCGAGAACCATTGTTGGTCCTCAAGGGAACCCTCATCCTAGCTGACTACAAGCGGAAGACTAACTCAAGCATACATAAGCATCAAACTAAAAGAAACGTTTAAAAATAATTTATCGAATCTCAAAACTTCACTGAATATACTGAGTATGAAACATAAGTTTTAAATAGAATATCTGAATCTAAAAAACTCTCCAAAACTGTCTATCTATGAAGTCTTTACTATACAAACATGAGTGTCGGGACAAGACCAAAGACTCCTTAAAAGAACTACTACTAACAACTCATAAAACTGAAGTACTCTATAAGCAAGGAGGTCTCACTCATAAGAAGACGAGCGGATGAAGTAATCTCAACAGACTCTTGTTAAGGATCCTAATAACCTGTATCTACATCATTAAAAGATGCAGGTCGTATGACATCATTACATTAAATGTACAAGCATGTAATGTGGCTTAGTAACAAATAACTGAAAGAAAGGACGACAATAGATAACAATGTACTCAAGTTGAATGTAAAGAAATAAAAGAGTTAAATCATTTAAAGCTTTGAAAAATACTTTCTCATCTCTAAACTCAACATAATATGTGATATATAAAAATACACTTAAACTCTATTGGGAGATTCTCTAACCAACAACCATCACAATGAGCTACATGATGATATAGAGTCTCGCCATGCTACCAGAACTGTCTTATTTCTTGCCGGGATATAGGACACCTCAACTAAGTGGATCTACTAAGCTATGCTAAAAAAGTAATAAGGAATCATCTAAAAAGTATGATCATTTACCTATGTTGGCATACATGGTTTATGAGGACTTTGAGTTGTCTGAACTTGTACCCATATCGATACTTAATACTACTCCCAATAATATATACTCATGCTCATATGTTTAAAAAGCATAACTCTTCCTCTAATTTGAGATAATTTCTCAAACTACCCTCTTAAAAGAGGTAACTGCTCTTGAAATATCTTTTAAACTCATAACTCATTTAGAAATTAAAGTTTCTCTTTTATCAATGAAAAAACTGATACCTTTGGGAATACTCAGTCCCCTTATACTCTTACTCGACTAATACTTGAAAACTCTTTCTAAAAATATATCAAAATCATATTGTGATATGATCATTAATGACTCGGGAAGTCATACTGCATAAACATTGATGGCATAACTAGATACCATACTGCTTAAACATTGATGGCATACTCGATTGTCATGCTAATCATGTTATAAAAACTCTTTCTCAAAACTCATCTTTACTTCCTCAAAAACTCAGTTTAAACTCAAGTGTTTACTTTAAAAAGCTTCTCAAGATTTATAACTCAGTTCATAGGGTTCATGCTGAATTATGGAAATGAACGACTCAACTAAGGGATTTTAATAGCAATAAGGAAACTCAACGATACTACTCATCTAAAAAATACTCGATTCATAGGGTTCATGCTGAAATATAGACATGAACGAATTAACTCAAGAATCTTAATGCATAACATATAGCAATTCAATAATTAGGAATAGAATTTCCAAAAAATAAAAAGGAACTCGAGAAGTCAAAATAAACTCATCTCCAGAATACCCAAATCTAGGGGTAGAATCCTAGATTTCTATTTGACTGATGTGAAAGTAGATGTAGGGCGTGAGGACGAACTAGTCCAACACTATGATAGCCTTACATACCTGGAAGAACAACGTTCTAGAAGAATGTTGAAGAATCTTGAAGAAGAACTTGATTAGAAGCCTTGAAACCCTAGCTTGAAGGTAAACACTCAAGAAAATGTTTCTTGAGATTATTGAATTAGTTTCTTGGAATCTCTATGGCTAAAAAAATATGATTTTTAGTAGTGATTCATAATTGAATGGAGGAAATCTGAGTTGGAAAGAATAAAATTCTTGGAGAAAGACTTATCTTGAAGAAGAATCTTGAAAAAGATTGAAAGAATCTTGAATGAAGTCTTCTACTTTGATTTTTTCTTAGGGTTTGAGAGAGAAGAGAATGATGGATTAAGAGATGAAAATCTGATTGCTTTGAGTCTTTAATTAGTCAAAAAATTCATTTAGGGTTTTCTTAGAGGTAAAAATACAATTTTTAATATTTTCTAGTCAGCGAATTTGTCACTGCACTATATCAGGTTACTAAAATGGTTATAACTTTTTACTCAAAGTTTGGATTGTTTCGAAATTGGTGGCATTAAAAAGAGGATTGAAATATCTTTAATTTGATAGGTTATGGGCCACGTAACTCTTTATATTCTAAGAGATATGGTCGTTTGAAGTTGACCCAAGTAGAATCTTAAATTAAAACTTAATCGGTAAGGAAACTTTCAACTCAACTTTTTGTTAGGAGATTCTATTGACCTTAATTGATATCCAAATTCATTCACACACTAAAGAATCGAACTTTACACATATGGGTAATTTAAAAATCACCCGATACGACCTTATTCACAAATGAAGATTGATTTGGGTCTTAACTTAAAAATTTTGAGGTATTACAACTGGAATGTTGCAATTGAAAATTACGGCTATAAATCATAGAAAGTAATTATTCGAGGGATGTGTCATTCACCATAAGGGATTCTATTATCCAGATCCATGTTTCTCGTCATGACAGATGTATGGACATATATGCCAACATGGGTCCCGAACTAAGAGGCAGAGGGTGTGTATCACTAGGTTAGGCATGCAATACCATACTTGGCATTGCTTCTCATTATATTGCATATCTTTATCATGGTGAACTTGTGAGTGTTTTTCTGTTGAACTTGTGATTGATGATATTTATCTTGTGTATTGTTGATCTAAAATTGTTAGAGTGTTGTTATTGAGCTATAAGCTATTTAAATTGTGCAATGTTAGGTTTGACTAGTTTTATGTAGGTTGTATTTGTGGATGTTCGGTTGGAGTGTTAAGAGTACTCGTATTATATATTGCTTGAATTTGTGTTTATGAGTTTGTTTGTTGAGTACCGTATTGTTTGATACTGACCCTTTACTGCTACATTTTTCTAGGTTACGAGCCTGAATCTTCCTGATACTCCATCTTCCCATTCTGTATGAGGATTTCTATGGAGTATTGTGAGGTGGTTGCTTTCCTTTCAAGCGAACCTCTTACTCCTATTTATGATCTTACTCTACTTTAGAGACAATGTCATTGAGATTTGATTGTTTCCTTTCAAAGCTGTTGTAATACATTATTGGCATATGCCGTGACAATCAGGTTTTGATGGTTTAATGAAGTTGACTTTGTTATCTGTATTTTTAATTATTGTTAAACTTTTTTTTTACTTTCCCATTTTATTGTAGTATATGGGTTTTAGGCTAAGTTTTTTTTGTGGGATAAGAGGAGCGCCATCACATCCATTTTTGGATTGTGACATCCATCACGTTCATATTTAGGTCGTGACACCCATTGATTTCAGACCTCTTGAGGCCGTCGTTGTTTGATCGCGGTAAGCTCTTGCCATCTGGAGATTTACTGCTTTCCCTTTTTTGTATTGTCTCTATATTTTATATTTTGATTAGAAAAAAACTATTGTACATAGTTTGTTTATGTACTTAGATTCTCTTGTACCAATGACACCAGGTCGAGGTTTGCTCTTGAAAATATTTATGTCTTTCTTGATAACTTTCGAGCTATTTTTGTATACTTCGTACCATTATGTATATAACTATACTAAGGCCCCACTCCTTGTCTAATTTTCTTCCACCTTGTTTTATTTTAAATTATTTAATATATTACTTGTAGTTGGGTTTTGACTTGCCTAGTAAGGGTGACAGTGATGTTTGACCTGCATTTTACTTGGTAAGAATATTTAAAGTTTCTTGAGAATTGAAAAATATTTAAAGATTAGATTTTCAAAATCTTATCAAATCTATGGTCAAATGCTAACTTGGCTTGTTGTAACTTTTTATATGTAGATGTTTGAATATATCCATATAGATATACCATCCTTAACCTAATAAATATACTTTTTTACCATGTTTCAAATATATCTAGACAAATATACGATCTATAAGAATTATTTTAGTACAAAATAATTTAGGGACTATAAGGCTACATAAAATAGACCTTTGTTCGGCCTATTCTCAAATTTCGAATACAATGAGAGCTTTCATGCACTACACTTCCCTTTGATTATTGTAAAATATATAACAAATAAAGATTTGCATAACTTAAATGCGTAAAAAATATTTAAATTATTTATCCGGGCAACATAGATTATGTATTAAAAAAATATTAGAAAAATCATTCTCTAAAATAATTTCTTGAAAATACTGCTTGATTAGAAGTGACACAAAAGTCTTAAGCAAATTTTTTTTTGAATTTTTTTTTACAACACTTAAAAATATTGTAATGGACAAACGTCAAACATTTTCTCATTCAAATATGTGAAAAGGAAATTATACGACCTGTAGTTTATGGATTTCAATTACTTACCTTGTATTTTTATGTTTACTCATTTTTTTATTTTTTCAAATGATTTAATTCAATAAAAGTGCGATTACACATCTATTAAATAAGTTCAATAAAAAGGCTCTCTTCAGAAAAAAATAACTGTCACCAAAATTCATGTAGAAGTAACAACATAATAAGCTTTTGAGAAATTGCATATCAATATATGTTTGCACCAGAAGATTCACCAACTTGTATGCTCTCATTAATAAGCTTTTGAGAAATTGCATTGTCTTGAATCTTCAATTTATTCTCCATTTCAGATACTTTATTTTGCAACTCTTTAATCTGAATCTTCGCCAACTCAATCTTCACAGTATACAATAAACCCATTTTCATTTTCCACTGCCTGTTGTCTTGTTCCTGGAGTTTCTTGTTTAGGTCTGTAACTTCCCTTTCCGTTGCATCAAATACACCTTTGTAAAATATTACAGTGCTCTCTAGTTGGTCAAGCTTCTGTTTTAGGACCCCAATTTCCATTTCCTTGGCTTCTAATGCAACCTTGTGAATCGCT
Source organism: Solanum gracilifrons (assembly GCA_029582605.1). NCBI lineage: Eukaryota > Viridiplantae > Streptophyta > Magnoliopsida > Solanales > Solanaceae > Solanum > Solanum gracilifrons. The sequence goes on from JAJOOH010000971.1 coordinate 29,495, forward strand.
TCTAACATATCAACTTTCCTTAATAGAAAATTTCTTTCACGCCTCAATGACATTATCTTTTGGTTCTGATCAAGCTCTTCCATCATAGTTTAACCTTTATTAGAGACATGAGAAATGAAGAAAGTGAATCAAATTCATTTATAATTTGGTTTGTAATTTTACGTTTATACCTAAAGTTGACATTTACTACTTTTATTAAAGTAGATTGATATATTATAAATGAATCATACTTAGAACTTAAATATGAAATATAAAGTCATTATTCATCATAAAAGAATTTCATTTTGTCAAAAAATAGTTAAGACTAATTAGTAAATATTTACTTGAATAGTATCGCATAATTAAATAATTAATTTTAAGAATCAATAAATTAAAAGTAAAATACATAATATTATTTAATCATAATTAATACTTAATAATTGTATATGCAGCAGCGCTTAATTAAATCCCTCTTATAAGTGTTTGAAGAAAAAAATCAATAACTTCAATTTAATATCAATTGTGTTGGGAAAAAAATAATTTTCTAAAAAAGTTATTTTGGAACTAAATTTAGTAAAATAAATATTATTATGTACAACTATATAAATAAATTTTTATTTATAAACTTACTTTTTAAAAATAATAACACGTTGAGTAATAGGCTAAGCGGGTAAGCAAGATAAATTAGTTAGATCATATGTCATTAATTAATTGTGTTGGAGAATGATATTGATGGCTAGCTCTTTTCCAAATTAGCATTATGTGATAATTGATTGATGGCGCAACTATTATAAATTCATTAAAATAATGAATTTTCTTTTAGGAGTTCTTGTAGGGCTTTATTTGATTAATTTTTTTTTTTGTCAATGAATAGCCTTAACAATGTAAAAATATTCATCAAAGTTTTTCTCCACAAAGATATCCTAAGGATCTTTTCTAGTCTTCCTTTAATCCCCTAGATTTTTTGTAAAACATAAACATCAAGCACAAAAATTCACACTATCACATATATTAAACATACAAAATAGGATCCTACACATACTAATCTAACATAGAAATCTTCATAGATGGTATACCTGATGAGAAGAACTAAGTGAAAGCGGAGTTGAAAAATTAGTTACCTCTTTGCCCTAGCCGCTGTCAGTGATGAAAAATTGTAGAGAATATTTAACAACCCTAATGGATAGAGAGAGGACCATTTTATAGAAGCTTAAGCTTAATCTGGTCCGTCCATCAAGTGACTGATCTGACAGATGAGATTTATTTTTTAATAAAAATTATTTATGGGTTTTTTTTATTTGGGCCAAACATAAATTATCAAATGACAAATTATGCATAATGTCAGCTCTTACACTTTACTTACCATCTTTTTAGTTGAATTTAAAAAATTTACATGAAACAAGTTTATTCGGCCTTTTTTATTGCAATCGAAATGCAAGTCTGATTCCTTTTCTTCTATCTGCATCTTTCTTCTTCTCCTCCTTCTTCTACATTCTTCCTCCTCCTCCATCTCTACGTCTTCTTTGTCTTTTTATTTTTTTTTATTTTTATTTTTTCATTTTCATCTTCCTCATATTCTTCTTCTCCTTCTCCTTCTTCTTATTCTTATTCTTATTGTTATTCTTCCTCTTCTTCCTCTTCTTCTCCTTCTCCTTCTCCATATCCTTCTTCTCCTCCTTCTTCTTCCTCTCCTTCTTCTTCTTCCTCTCCGTTTCTAGAAGTGGTCGAGAGAGTTATCGTTAGTCCACAAATAAAGAAATTGTTGTCGTATGATATTTTTGCCAGTTTATGAGCATCTTGTAGGTCCATTTTGTGTTATTAGCATGATTTGGAAAGTTCAGAAATTTAAGAGAAATTGTATCATTTTCTTGGAATCTTATTTTAAAAGAGATATTTACTATAAAAATTATAAATTTTACTATAGAGATATGGTTCTGGGGGTATTATACTATTTTATGAGGTTTTAAACTTGAAAGGATTTTAAAAAAAAAAATATGGATTGTTACGGTTAGCCGAACAATGGTCTTATTTTATGTTATTGTATGCCCGAAGAATGATTTCGGGTTGCACTACATCCACACTACATACATTGCTGAGCTCTAGTGGTGCACATAATGAATTCCAAGCTTTACTTTTTTCCATATGTTGATGAGTTCAAGCGGGTTCCACAATCGTCTCGGGGAACCATGGGGCAGCCGGTGATATGATTTTGAGACTTTTTACTTGATGCATACACTGGCCGCATATGCTTTGCCTAATTTAATTTTTTATGATTTTGTGGTTGACTTGTAATTATGTCACGAATCGAGCCTACATCCTTGACGTGGACGACAATTGAGAACAATTGTCGGTCTGCAGGCGAACACTCATCATGAATGACTACAAGTGAAAGACTAACTCAAGCATACACAAGAATCAAAATTAAATAATTATTTAAAAACTACTTATTAAATTTTAAAGTTATCTGAAAATACTGAGCATTAAAAATAAATATTTAACTAAATTATCTGAAACTGAATACTGCAAGACATTCTATCTATGAAGCCTCTCCTGTATAAAGATAGGTGTTGGGACAAGACCCATGACACCTCAGAATACTACTACTAACAAATCATAAAACTAGAGTCTTTCAAAAGCAATGAGGTCTCACCAAAAGCCAACGAACAGATGATGTGATCTCAACTAAATGCTTGTCTAAGATCCTATGTAGCTGAAAATGCATCATCAAAAGATATAGATTGAATGACATCAATATGTTGAATGTACAAGTATGTAACTGGGCTGAATAAAAATAAAAAACTGAACAAAAAGTTGAAAGTAGCTCAGCTGAATAATTGCACAAGTTAAGATGAAAATAATTTAATTAATGATCTTATGTATGGATGTAATGAAAGTAAATGCTAAACTGAAATATATATATATA
>JAJOOH010000972.1:0-28765 GCA_029582605.1 Solanum gracilifrons
ATCACACAATATTTACGAGAAGATTAGTCAAATGACATTGTTGTTGTTATTATTATTATTATTATTATTATTATTATTATTATTATTATTATTATTATTATTATTATTATTATTATTATTATTATTATTATTATATATTAAAAAAAATTATGTGCAAATTAAGCATAATGACTTCCAAATTTATGTCACAAAAAATAACAAAGCTTTCTTGTTTCATAAAAAGAAAATTATGCAATTAATTAAAAAAAAATGCATTCTTATTTACTTGGACAATATTTTATAACCAAAAATGCCCCTAAAGAAAATGAAAATCATTTCTTGTCTTTATATATAGTTTTTTTATTGATGTTATTTGTGCTTCTCTTACATGTATTAATTAATTTATCTATATTTAATTAGTTAATGAGCTCTTGAATTCTATAGTTTATTTGTATTAGCTAAGAGATTGGCAAATGAAGAAATAAGTTACAAGTTATATAAAAGATGAAATGTGAAAATAATTTTTAAAAAAATTGGCCCAGCATGTCACGCCATTTGAGAAGAAAGGGGTTATAATGGATTAAATGTAGTATTGAAAGTTAAAAGGTTTAATGGGTTTAAATAAGATTGCTTGTAGCGATTGCAATTGCTTATTTGATTGGGATTACCAGCCTGACCAAAGAATAAGATAAAAAGAAGAGTCTTTTTTTTTTTTGGAGGAGTAGAGAATAATAAGATTATTTTTGGATATGGAAAGCAGTGCATTTCTACTCATCCCGCCTTTTGAATCAAACAAAGTAAGTAGTAGAGACGTTCAGCTACTTGACTGTAAGGAGAGGGGCTTCATAGCAACTTTCATTCTAAAGGAAAGCGTCATAATTGTTTGAGTAAATAATGAGAGTTAATACTTAATAATGATAGCAAATGTCTCATCATAAATCATATATATATATATATATATATAAAACTCTAGGCCCGCCTATGTGGCGCCACAACAAATAAGGATTCCCTTTTAATTTATTCATTTTCAAAACTAGTCTTCCCCTTTAATGAAAAATTGGGACTTTAATGAAAAGTTGTGACTTTAATGAAGATTTGTGATTTTTATGAAAAGTTGTATTTTTTATGAAAAGTTGTGACTTTAATGAAGAGTTGCGACTTTTATGAAAATTGTGACTTTTATGAAAGGTTGTGACATTTTTGAAGGGTTGCATCTTTTCCAAATAGTTGTAACATTTCTGATAAGGCACAATAAACATTTGTTCACACTACCCTTTGTTGTCTATAAATAGAGGGATTTCCTCTCATTTTATTTTAAAATAACGAAAATTTTGAACCACTTCTTCTTTTTCTTCTACACAATTAAATATTCACGTACTTTGCTCCTGTTGAATTCTTCACTGACACAGTTGCTTATGTTACAGATCCTGGTATGTATTTTTACAGTCATTAATTTATGCTTATGTTATTAAGGATAAATGATAACATGTTATAATTTTCATTTTCATTTACGTTATTAATGTTTGTTACTGTGTAATCTTGTATGTAAGACAATATAGTATTTTAGTTTTAATGATGGATAGGTTTTAAGTATTATTTTATAAATTTTGTGATATTAAATTTTTGCGCGACACGCAAGTAATTTTACTAGTAAATAATTTAAAGGAAGAAAAACTTTCAAAAATAATGAAGAATAATGTTCTTTCAATGGGCACTTGATCATGCTATCTCTCTCAAATTTGCATTTGTCTTGATTTTCAGATTATAAAGTTAGAAAAAAGGTCCAAAAAAATTGGGGGGAAAAAGAAGATAAATAAGGTTTTGAGTCTTAGACCTCATTTGTTTGCACTTAATTGAGGTCTGAATCTGAATGGTTCATACATTAGGCTATTAAGTGTGTTTGATTTTTCTACTTAAAGAAGTGTCTAAATGGATCTAAAAGGGTCTAAATGAATCATATATGTGACAGAGTCTTAGGCCTTATTTGTATCTGAATACACATCTGAATATTAAAATGTTCATTAAGATTAAGATATCAGAATCTAAAGGCCTAACCCATCGGTGCCCACCTAAAGTTGGCACCAATTTTCACTTAGACACTTAATGTAGACTTTGTTCATTTTAGACACTTCATGTCATGCCCCACTATCTCATTTTGACATTTTTTGACAATCAGCCAAATGTGTAAGGTGTGTGTAACACACTCGTTGATGATGTGTCAAAGTGACAAATTAAATGAAAACATGTGGCATATTTATTAAAAAATAAATTTTAAATAATAAATTTTGAATAGAAAAAAAGGGTCAATCAATGACATGTGTCATTTTAAACACAAATAATTCAAAAACAAATTAATGCACAGCCCACCCCATAGATTATCTTCTCCAGCACCCCCAACCCCAGATCCCCCCACCCGAATCATCTTCCCCACCACCCCCACCACCCGATCTCCAACCCCTCCTCCACCCAAATCATTCTCCCCACTAGCCTCACCACCCAAACCCCCACCCCCATCCAAATCGTCTTCTCACTGAAATTCTTCTTTTCAAGTTTATGACCAGTTCTTGACTCACGCAAGATTCATTTTCTTCAATCTTCCTTCGTTGTTTTCTCTGCCAGTTCAATGTTTTTTCATAATCAAATTAATTATAGCTTGATCTATTATAATTTTAGTTGTTTTTGTTTTAACAAATTAGCACTATCGAATCTACTTCTCCACGGAAGGAGTTGAAGTTTTGGGAGATGGTGGTTAAAAATTGGGGAAGAAAAAGAAGAAGAAGAATAAGAAGAAAATAAAATAAAATTCAATTGAACAAGTTTTTCACGCGTTAGAAGAGAGTGTGATACACTCAATATGACTCATCAGCAAAAAGTGTCAAATAGATGTAGTGGGGCATGCCATGAGGTGTCTAAAATGAACAAGGCCTAATTAAGGTGTCTAAGTGAAAATTGGTGTCAACTTTAGGTGGCCTTCTATGGGTTAGGCCAAATCTAAATGCATATCTGAATATTAAGAGGTAGTATCTAGGTCTATACAATAAATCATTAAGATTGTTTGTTTTCAATATCTAATGTGCATAAAAAAATTAAAATTAGGAATTAAACACTATATCAACAAAAGTTATAATCCAAACCAAGATAACTTCTTCCAAAAAATTATTTCAAGAATAAGATTATAACTCACCCCAGAAAAAAATGATCTCTTGTCAAATAGTTTTTTCTCAAGAAACAATGATAACTTCTTCCAAACAAGTTTTGACAATAAACGAATTGTGACAAGAAGAGTTCTTCATAAATATCATTTCATGCAAGAATATTGTATATATTAAAAATATTAGATAAATACTTGTAAAAGATTATGAAAACTTACTTATTCAAAAGAAAAAATATGGTATTTTGTTGGAAAAGGAGAGGAAGAAACTTGAAACTTGCCCAGAAGAGAATCAAGGAAGAAGAGAATTTGTTTATGAAAGAACGCTTATTATTTTAATAGAGTCTGAATGGTATTAATACTTTGTTATAGATCTGAATGGTATTAAGACTTTGTTATAGATCTGAATGGTATTAAGACTTTGTTGTATCATCCCTTCCAATGCCTATGCCTCTTCTCTTGCAGCTGATGCATCAGTCGTTCCAATACCTATGCATCTTTCTCTTACAGGTGTTGTAACAACCTTTTCAAGGCCTATGCCACTTTCTCTTGCAGGTGAGGAACTTTTGCAGGTGAGGAAGTGGTTGTAGCAACAGTGTCTCTTTTTTATGCTATAACAGGTTTGAAAATTAATTCATAAAAAAGGTTTGAAAATGAATTGATTCAAAAGTCATACATATGCCTATAGTTGATATTGCAATAGGTTCACAAGTACTTCATATGCCTCTTGCAGGTGCCTCAACATCAAAATCATTGTTTGTTGTTTTTTGGCCTTTCCCTAGCTGTAGGAAGTGCATCAGGATTAACATTTATTTTGGCCTTCCCCTAGGTCTAAGAGCTTCTCCAGCAGTAGTAGGTGCTTCAGCAGTAGTAACAGGTGTCTTTCTTGGCCATACTCTAGGTTTAGGAAGTACACTAGAAGTACATGTTTCATTACTTGGTCCAGCAACAACAGAATCCTACAATATCAAATATATGACAAGTCACATATCTCAAATATAAATCATAAATAAGGAATAACATATAAATGAAATACCTTTAAAGGACAACTCCTTTTGTTGTGATTTTTTCCATGACAGATGCTGCAATCATGTAAACACCTTTTCTTGGTAATTTTCCAGACTTTTTTGACTCCCAACACTCTCTATTTCTAATCTTTCTTGGCCTTATTGGCATAGATTTAACAACTGGTGGTTCCACATGAGGATTCCTTGAATCAGGCCACATGTTCATGTTGGTCACTGATCGAAGGTAATGACAGTAGGTTCTTAGATAAGTCTCCTTACTGTAGCAATTATCAACATAGTCAATTGATTTCCATTTCTTGTAAAGAATGTCAGCAATGGCATGTTGACATGGTATTCCTTTGAGCATCCATTATCTACAACTACATGTCCTACTACTCATATCAGCAGTATAGACATAAGATCCATCTGAAATTTCAAAGCCTCTCTCTCCATTGAACTCAATATGACATTTCGTTGACTTTTCCTAATGTTCTTTTCTAGCACTCTCAATGCCATTGGAGAAATATTTGTTAACCATGTTTCTGAAAATTTATGAATTGTCCTAGTCTAATCATTACTTTTACCCTTATCTCTTAAAGCATAGTAATAATGGTTTTATGCCTTGGAGCTAAGATCCAAGCATTGAAGCTTTCATTCATATTATTATCTATGCTATCACACTTAACATCAATCCTAAAGTACATCTTGCACTAAGTTTTTACATTGTAGTGAAGTAAATCTGGAACAATATCTTTGTTACCTAACAATGTAATTTGAGCAAAATTTGCCTTCAATTCTCCCTAAAAGGTTCTTCTTGCACATTTCCAAAATTGATTCCTTCTTTCTAAACCTCTCCAATCTTTTGCCCAGTTAGCAAGAATGTTTCTTGCACACATCCTATGCTCCATCTCTGGTAAAAGATTTGTGATTGTTCATGTAATCCCCTACAATGAACAAAAAGATAATATTGTTGCAGTAACAATAATAATGCATTAAACATAAGTAAATTAACAAAAAAAAAATACCTTTTGCATGTCTGAAATGAGTGTGTAATCTCTGTCATCACCTAATCCCAAGTCCTCTACCAACAATTTCAAAAACCATGTCCATGTGTTCTTATTTTCATATTCTAATACACTCCATGCAATAGGCAACATTTTATTATTGACATCTTTAGCCACAACAACCAACAATTGTCCTTTGGTTACACCCTTCAAGAAACATCTATCTAAACCAATACATTTCCTACATCCACCAAAAAATGCTTTTCTGCAAGCATCAAAACATATATAGAAACTCTAAAAAATCATCTTACCATTACCTTCATAATCATATACTTTTACTACACAAGTGCTACCTGGATTGGTCCTCAACAATTCATCTATATAGTAAAAAATTCTACCAAACCCTTTCACATGATCACTCATTAGTTCTTGCAATATTCTTCGTCTTGCTCTCCTAGCAGTAGTCTTCCCAACATGTATTCCCAACTCTTTTCTTATCAACTGTTAAAATTTGAAAATTTTAATGTTTGGTTTCTCGCTGATTCTATTTTTGTAGTGCTTATACAAGAACTTAGCATTACACATGTAATATCTTGTGGTCTTCACACATTTGTGCCTAGGATTATATGTTTTAATCACAAAGTTATTAGTAGCTCTATCAAAACTTGCATATAACAATCAAGGACACCCTTCTTTACATCTAACCTTCACCTTTTTTGAATCATTAGTAAACTTTTCTAACTAGACACCTTTTTGAAGTGAATATTTTTAACAACATACCTAAACTCATTCACATTCTCAAAAATCATGCCCAACTCCCATATAACCTTTTCAGTAGTTTTATCAAAAAATACTTTTCTACTATCCCTCTTTGTCTTATCATCTGAATCAGTTTCAACACTATAAGAATCAGAACTACAACACACATGCTCATCTCCAGAAACTTTAACTTTTTACCGACAAGTTTAGTCTCATCAAAACCCACATCTAGACCAACTTCAGCAACTGGAACTTCTTCTGGGTCATTTGAAATTCTTTCTCTTCTCTTCCTCCTTTGGTATGACCTCCTCTCAGCCCTTAAGTTTATATTTTCTCATGGACATCACTTTCATATTCAGCATCACCTTCATTGAATATATCTTGATGGTCTAAATCTGAACTATTTTCAGTTAACTGGTTTGAATCTAGCACTAGAATGTCATCCTCAACAATAACATATTCAACACTTGGATTATCTGTTGGTTGATTTGGTTCAACAACAATAGGCTCAGCAACTACAGTACAAGATTATTGAGTAGGTGCAAAAGTCTCAACATAAGCAGTTGCAGAATTTGATGCTTGAGTAGGTGCAACAGTCTCAGCTCAGCAACGGTAGAACTTTGAGAAGCTGCTGGTTGAGTAGTTGCAGCTTCAAACTCAACATTTTCATTAATATCAACAACCCTCTCACCTACATGGTCCCCCTTATCCCCTTCTTTATTAAAAGTACCAAAAGATTCCTCATTGGTAGGAGTGTATTTCAAAAAACCAATGGGGCCATCCACTTGATCAACCATGTGAAAAACATAGACCTCAACAATATCCCTATTTTTAAAGCTTTGTGAAAGTTCAAAAATATCCCCATCCGTTAGTATATATAATAGAAAGTCACTCCTAGGTGGCCTAACATAAAATGTGCAACCTGTAGTATACCCCAACTCTTTAATATCATTAGTTAGTTCAAAGTAAGACATCTTATCCACATCGACATCGAATATTTCAGTGATTTCTCCACCCTTATATAACGGTGTTCGACTTTTACTATTCAAAATTCCACCATGATAATATCTCATTATGTCACAATCCCAATACATAAATATTAAAAATTGAAGAATATATTTGGTTCTTACAAATCAAATAATTTGGGGAAAGACTAGAAAATCCTAATTTATCGACAATTGGTGCGCATGTACAACTAAAACATATATCGTAATCAGTAACAAGTTATAATTTATAAATAGTAAAAACCCTAATTTATTGATAAACCCTAAAAAAATATACTTCAAACTCAACAATAACATCAATAGTAACCAAACCCTAGATAATTTCGGATGAAATATTCAATTCTAAGGTTAGACAACACGAAAAAAGGACTAACCTTCAAGAACTATTGATTCAGGTCACTAGTTTAGAAAAGAAATAGTCATAGATCCACGATTTAGGCCACGCTATCAAGAAACATGATCAATAAATACGATCAAGAAAAGCTAACACGCTATCAAGAACTATCAAGAACTAACAAGAAATACGATTTGGTCTTTGATGTGGGATCAACCTAAGGGAAAGGGGTAATACGATTTGTTCAAGGGTTTGGGAAAGAGAAAGGTTTGTTTGCCAAAATTTGATTTCTTCTTTTTTTGAATTTTAAAATATATTACTTAAAATGAAATTATTAAACTAATTGACTAATTTAATTAATTTAATAAATTAAATAGTGTGTGTGACACATGCAACTAACATTGACTGAGTAAATGGTCCAGCTGGGCATGTATATGTATTTAAAATACATTATTAAATAGTGCAGAGGGGTAATAGGTCCTTCCCAAAGTTAGGGATTGTTACATCAATTTCAGCCAAAGTTGAAGTATTTTTCGGACACTTTTCCCTTTTATTTAATTAAAGTGAAAACAATTTCATAGCTATGTGTTATTGAAATTGGACGATGATGTCTTTATAAATTTGTTTAAAATCATTTGAATGTGTCATGTTTATTATCTATTTTAGAGAAAAGTACATGAGCAAACACATTATAGAACATTGAGATGTTTCACTTATTTATTTGAAGATTAATTTGTGTTGATTTTTTTTCAAAAGAAGATGACTAGATTTTTTTCTAACAAATATTTTTATTGTTATAATTTATATATGTAGTCCATGTAGTTCCATTTTATTTTTAATCAAACTTAAAATATTTATTTATAATTCAAATATCTTAATGTTTAACAAATAATGACATTTTTCTAATATTTTATTAGGGCATGTTTGGAAAGTCACCCGGTAATTGAATTTGGTGTAATTACATTGTCTGAATGTAATGACCCGGAAGGGAATTTTTGGAAATTTTCATAAAGTAATAAAATAAGTTAGAGTAAAATAGGGTTTAATAAAAAAAATCATTATGTTTTTACTCCTTGCACAAGTTCGTACTGATACACTCAAATTTTACCTCCCTAAAGAAGTATAAGCGATCGTTATCAAGTAAAGAACCCAACTTGTAGGTTGGGGTCGATCCCACGAGGAATATAGTTCAGACTTAAACTTAACTCACTATTATATCCATTTAGTCAAACTATTTTTGAGAAAAGTAAGCAGGGCGGATTTTGTAAGTAAGTAACTGATTTGAATGTTTAAGTAACAAGTAGACAAGATTCAAACTTAGAGTTGTCAATATGAGAAAGAAACTAAGGCATATGTGTTCCCCACAAGCTTTTAACATAGTAATCCTAATAATAGTAATTATTTCCTAGTGTTTTACATGCAAAGCTTGTAAGTTAGGTATCCCTAAGTGATTGGTCCTCCAAGTAGGGAATTTCACCACATACCTTGGTCCGGCTACGGGTGTATGCTTTACTAACCCTTACATTTACCTCAAATCAGTCATCACATCAATGTATGACTTAGGTTTTACCCTCACTCCAATTGACATTAGACTATTAGATATCATCCATTGGATCTATGTTGTTTAATCCTTTTCTCATTCATTACCTCCTTGGTCTGGCAAGTAGGAACGACGCGAGTTCTAACGTTTGCAACCGTTAAAAAGACTTCTAAGCGAAAGAATTAACAATACATGCATAAACACTATTCAAGAATTACTTAATTATTACTTATACTTTGTTAATTGTTCATTGTTCCCACAATCCTAGTTGTGGATTTAGCTACTCATGCTTGAAAGTTCACAATTCATAATTAGATAAGAAGAATTCATGAACTTACAAGTAGAATTGATGAAACCCGAAATCTTCAATTGAATTTCAAAGTGAAAATCTTATAAAATGAAATTCGGAAAATTAGTTGGTAAGAGTTTGCAAATTAATTCCTCAAAGAACAAAACTAAAACCTTGCAATAATGTCTAACCTCCAAAAACGAGGATTACAAATCATATTTATAGAAAACAAATCCTAAATAAAATAGGAAACAAAATAAGGAAATAAACTGTTGGAACACGGCTTCTGTCGACGGCATGACCTACGGTTCATAGGTTACCCTATGTGGCTCGATACTTAGAAAACTTCATCAGGTACTGGAACCTTCAACTCCCAGATCATCATCGACAGATGTGTAGGACGAACCGTGGGTAGACCTACGGTCCATCGTCTGCTCCGTGGTTCCACACTTGGTAAGACTTCTATGATGTTCCACCTACGATGCATCACCTACGGTCTGTCCTGGCATTCCATGGACTGAGTACTAGAACTTCAACCCCCAGACCAGGACCTACGACTGCCCATTCACAGCCCGTCGTTGGACCTATGATCCATGGGTGGCTCTGTTGGTGGCCACTTATGCACTTTTCAACTCACATCTTCATCAACCGCATCCAAGCCTATTTCCTGCAAGAATTATACACAAAACATTATTCCTAATAATAAAATAGCCCAAGACACATACAAACTCTAAGTGAAACGCATAAAAAATACCATAAACTCATGGTATATCACATGCAACATCCCACTATTAAAAAATAGAGAAGAGAAAAGCAAATAACCAGGAGTGTTTAGGAAAAGTTTAACTAAAAACCTCATTTTTGTATATGTGTTGGTATATCTTTGAAGTGATTTCTTAAGAATGGATGGAAAATCAACAATAATGATTATTATATTAATAAAGTGAAGATGAGAAGTTCAATATTTGGCAATTGTGAAGCTATATGTGGCTGCCACGTGTTATGGTCGGTTTGGTGGCTTTAATTTGTCAATTATTACTTGTTAAAGATTTGTTATATCATTCCTTACTTTAGCTATTATTGGAATAGTTCTCCAAGTTTGTGTTTTAACCAATTAGATTTCCCTCAACATTATGGGTATGCCAAATATTCGCTACATGCTCGAATTGCACTTAACAAACTAGATTGCAATGATAGAAAAAAAAATGACCCTCCTCAAATGCGTATTTATATCATCTGCCAATGTCATGTGATATTTGCTTGTGGAATCGATGATGACCTCTATAAAATGGTGCTTGTGTGAGTCTAGTTGCAAGGAGAACTTAGTTCGTAAAGTATTTCAAAAGATACAATATATAGCTAAAACCTACACTGGTTTCGTGACCAGTGGTTCCCATATTTAGTAATTCTTATTTTATTAGAACATTATAAATTAAAATTTTAATATATTGAGATAGGTAATAAAATATTAGGTGTATTGTATTATATGAATATCATTAGAGTTTGGATATTGGAAAAATTGAGACTTAACCTTAGGCTTGAACCTTAAGAACTTGATTATAGATGTGAGTAAGGTTTGGGTCTAGTCTAGACATACATTAATATGAATGTTGTTAGTTTTGAAATATTATTGTGGTTATTTATTTGAATAGATTGCATTGATTTGGAATCCCAACGAAAGGGGAAGGCTCAAGTCCCAGAGTAATTGTTCGATTATTTAAGGCAAATGGATTTGTCAACCCTTGTTAAGTGTATAGAAACTGGTATTTCCTTGTGGTATGTGTTGGGGTGTATTGAGACCTGGTGATGGGTTGACTTGTCCATATCAAATAATTCTAATGATGAAAATTAGATATTAAAAGGCAATATGATTACTTATTGGTGTTTGATGTGTTGAGAATGGTTTGAAAGGCTTACTTATTCATTGTTGATGTTATATATCACGATTGTGTTGTTATACATTGTGATTTGTTATGAAATTGGTCATATCCTCATTTGAACATGTCATTTACATTGGTTATTAGACATGATTGTGACAAGTGTTATGTGAATTAAAGAAGAATAAGAAATTGAAGAGGATGTGCCATTTCGAGGGACATATCGCGCATTGCGATGGATATTATGATTCAAGGGACGTGTCATATGCCACGACGAATTCCATTATCGAGGGGCATGTCACACGTCGCGATAGATTTTATTATCAAAGGATGTGTCGCACGCCGTGACAGATGCATGGACAGGTATGTCTCCATGGGTCCCTGGCTGAAGGACAACGATTGTGTATCACTAGGTCAAGCATGCATCATCATACTTGACATTGTATTTCATTGTATTGTATACCTTTATCAAGGTGAACTTATGAGTGTTTTCTATGGATTTAGTTAAGTTGAATTGGTATCGGCATTATTATTTGCTATTAAACTTCTAAGTTTATTTTATTTTCAGACTTTATCTTAATGGTTGGGCTTAAGGCTGACTTGTCTTAGTGGGATAAAACGAGTGTCATCACATCCATATTTGGGTCGTGAAAAATGGTATCAGAGTCTAGGTTCATAGGTCTCACGTGTATACAAGCCGAGTCTAAGTGGATTCTCGAGGATTGGTACAAAGACGTTTGTACTTATCTTTGAGAGTCTATGAAGATTGTTGAGAAACTTTTATTTTGTTCTTTCATTCTCATCGTGTATGGTTACCTTCTTTAGTATTGAGTTATCGCACGTTCTTTTGACAGATGGAGAGGACTAGAGCTACTATTACTGGTGGTAGAGGGGAGGCAGTCTCTCAGACAGTTGTTGAGGCCCAGCTAGGGGTAGGGGTAGAGTCCGAGCTAGAGGCCATGCCCGTGGAATGGCACTACCCAGAGGTCGTGTCCATGGAGTAGCACCAGCTAGGGGACATGCTAGAGAGGTCTCTCCAGAGCCTCAGATTAATGAGCAGAGGACCAGGTTCCCCTAGATCCTACAACCACACCTTCATTTTAGGATACATTATTGAGGGTTTTCAGTGTGCTCAAGAACTTCACTCAGGCTGGTGATATGACCAGCACACCACATGACTCTTTGACAAGAGCGAGGGCTCAGACCTTAGAGCACCAGCAGGCTCCAATTATTCAGGATTTAGTGGGGCAACCACCGGTGGATCCTGTGGTTGGAAATGATCTTGCACTAGATTTTGAGGGTCAAGGTGCACTTTTAGCTATTATGACAAAGGATGAGAAGCACATGTATGAAAAATTCTATAAGATGGACCCATCTCAGTTTCAGGGTGGGAAGAGCGAAGACGCTCATGAGTTTCTAACTACATGCCGAGAGTTACTAGAGGTGGTTAGGTTAGTTGAGTGACATGGGGCTCGGTATGCTACCCTCAAACTCGTGGGCTAGCGAGATTGTGGTGGATAGTTTATTCAGGGTCTTTGCCAATTGAATCTCCTCTAGTGATGTGGGAGATATTTTCCAGTGCCTTTCATGACCACTTCGTCCCTTGGAGCATAAGAGAAGAGAGCCTCTCGAGGTTTTAGAATTTGAAGCACGATAACTTATCCATTGCCGAGTATGAGGCCTGTTTTTGCCAGTTGTGTAGGCACACTTCGGCCATTTTTTCGTACGAGGAGAGGATCCGTAGATTTTTTAGGGCGCTGACTTTCTCTATCAAATTAGTTGTTTTCGGGAATCTCGTGAGGGGGCTTCCTTCTAGTCCATTGTGAACGACGCCAAACAGGTAGAATTAATGGAGAGAAAGGAGTTTAGGGACCCTATAAGGGTTGATGAGTTCGATATTTGGATTCATTTGGGGCTTTGTTAATATAGATTTAGTGTCCTCAAATGCTTAATTTGTGCCATAAACTGATGTTAAATCCTTGATTTTCATGTATATGGATTGAGGAAGAAAACTAGGACACTAACAGGCAAAAAGGAACAAAACAAGCTGAAGAAATGAAGAAAGGCAAGCCTGGTGATCGCCAAGAGCACTTGGAGAATCACCGAGTGGCTAGCTTGACCATATAAAGTTCCAGTGTGCCATCCTTGAGGGAAGAAACCAACTCGGCAATGAAAAGAAGCGGTCGGCGAATCGGCGAGCATTTTTTTGATGGAAAGAGAGATCGCCCAAAGTTACAAAACTCGAGGATGCTGAATACTAAGGAGAAAAGGCGATGGAATAAGTTAAAGGGCGGCTCACCGAGTGGTTCGGTGAGCCCGACTTACTTCACCAAATGGCCCTTTGTGGCTTATTTTTGGCAACTATAAATTAGATTTTGAACAATTATTTGAGGAGTTGGACATTCTGTTATTATTCTAACTTAGTTTAGAACACTTTTCTTTGTAGTTTTTCATAGTTTTGAAGACTTTTAGAGGTTCAATTTGGAGATTTTGGAAGTGGGTTTCAAATATTCTACAAATTGAAGTATTGTAAAGACTAAATCACTCTTACCCAGTTGATGGCTAATCGATTCAATAATCATTTTTACTCTTTTATAATGTTTGGCTAAAACCCCAATTCTTGGGGTGTGATCATGTGATTATGGGCTGAATTAGTTTGTGGGTATTGTTAATTACTGGTTTAAAGGCTATTTTGAAGTGAGTTTAATCATTAATTGTGGTTTAATTTATGAATTGTAGTTGCAAATGTAGTTCTAATTTCATGTTCTTGGCTTGCGAGAGAGAGAGGTTTTAGAACTAATATTATTGATTAATGATTTATAGGTATTGGGTTGAGCTGGGTTTAGCTCGAGAGAGTGAATCCTAAATCCAATCATACCCATCTAGCTCGAGAGAGAGAGTGGATGAATTAAGGTGAAGGTTGTTCTTCATTGTTATGCTTGTTGATGTTTGAAAGAAATCACCTAATTCGGGATAGTTGTTCGAAGGAAAACTATCTCCCTCATAGTCTAGCCTACTCACTGATTTTTATTGTTTACTAGTAGTTTCAATTACCCATATATTAAAATTTGCCTATAATCGATCACATCCCGAGAATCCCTCTCCCTATTGTTATTTCTAAGTTTTCGTGACTGTTGTATAGTTGATAATTGCAAACTCAAAACCCCTCATCTGACACTCGTGTCACCTCTTTAATTTGATTAATGTATTTTTTGATAATTTCTATTCCTATGACTAATTAGACCACATTTTCACTTCCTAATTGAATTTGAAACACGTACCGCTCCCTGTGGGATTCGACCCCAACTCATTTGTTGGGTTTTATACTGATTTACGATCATTGACACCTAGAATCGAATGAGGTGTGCTTGAAACTTTTAAATCAAAATGGCGCCGCTGCCGGGGAGTGGTGTTGTTTGAAATTCTTTTAGTGAAGTTGAATTGTGTTCCTTTTAGTCATAGTTGAATCTACTTATTTTAGTTTTGGTTTTGTGTTTATTATGTTAAACAGAGGAGGAAATGAGCATTAACGGAAGTAATAGTAGGCAACTGGTCCACCAAGACGACATTGGGAATCTCAATGATGTCAATGATCCAAATGGTAGTGACCCAAACCAAGTGGGTAGTGTTAGTGCCATTCGTTTACCTCCGGTTGAAGGAAACGATGTGTTTCATATCATAAGCACCATGCTTCAGCTCCTACAATTAAAAGGTTTATTTGGGGGTTTGCTCATGAGGATCCCCATGAGCACATCAAAATTTTGTTGATGTCTGTGGACCGCTCTCATTTAAGAACATATCACAAGAATCAGTTCGTTTGACGTTGTTCCCATTTTATCTGATGGGCGAGGTAAGAAAGTGGTGGCTGAGATGCCAAGATATTCTACCACTTCTTGGATGGGGTTGATCATAGTGTTCCAAATGAGATTTTTCCCTCCATCAAAGATGATGACACTTACGGATAATATCCAAAGTTTCAAGCGCTTGGAGGGTGAGCTAATCCATGAGACGTGGCTAAGGTTTAAGAAGTTGGTGATGCAATTCCAAACTCATGGATTGCCCAACAACTTTTTGTTGCAATACTTCTATAGAAGCCTTGATTCGGTGAACAAAAGAGTGGCTGATCAACTTTCTCCGGGTGGTATAATGCAACATCCTTATGCAATATCATCCCAACTCCTTGATTGCATGACCAAAATTAACCGGGCATGGTACACTCACGAACACCAAGTCTCTCCTCTTACTTATAAAATGACAAAAAAACAGATTGAAAATGATCAAAAGAGAGACCAAAACATGGCAAAGATGATGACTCAGCTGGACATCTTAACCAAAAATGTCATGGGTGATGGTGCAAGGAGTGTTAATGTTGTGGGTGTTGGTGGAGTAAACCTGATGAAGCCAAATTTAAAGTGTTGTACAAAGAAGTGAACTTCCTAGCCAACCAAGAAGGAGGTTATCGTGCTAACTACCCAAGACCGGGTGGAAATCAAGGTTGGAATAAAGATGAGGGCTAGAGAGACCGTGACAGATATTGGCGTGATCGAAACGCCACTTGGAAATAAAGAGAGGGAGAGAAGGATAGGTATGTGCCTCCCCATGAGCGTCAAAAGCCCAAGGATACTGAAGGTGTCTGTACGGAAGACATGCTCTCACGCATTCTCAACAAAGTTGAGGGATCAGACAAAGTGTTAAAAGAGATGAATGAGGATGTCTCTACACTTAATCATACTGTCACCTCTCATTCTGTCTCTATCAAGCAGCTGGAGACCCAAATGGGTCAGATTTCGTCACATTTGAACCTAAGACAACAAGGGGGGTTGCCTAGTGATACAATGGCAAACCCCAAAAATGAAGCTTGAATGGGTACTTACATCGTGCCACGACAGTAACTAAGGTGCTTCTTGGGAGGAAACCCAAGTTTTTAATGCTTTAAGTTTGATTTTGAATAACGGGTGTTGATTGTGCAAGTTGAAAAGTGGAGTGTGTTTGAAAATAGGAGGTTTGGTTAGCCAAGAGTCCAGTCGGCAACTCGCTGAAGAGGTCGGTGAGCCCGAATTAGATCGTTGTTGCACCCACAAAGAATGAAGTGTAAGTGTGTAAAACTCGGTGGGACAATTGCTGCATCAGTGACTCACCGAATAGGTCGGCGAGCCCAATTTTGTCCGCCGTTTGGACCCCAAAATTGACTGGAGGTCTTGTAAAACTTGGTGAGGTAAGTCACCACTCGGCGGATCACCGAGTGGTTCGGCTTGGTCAACTAATACCACCGAAAGGGCCACGAATTGAAAGGTTTTAAAAGGACAAACCGTTTAAAATTTCAAAAGCTTTCATATTCTCTCATTTCTAACCTCGTACACTCTCAGCCGCACTTCAAATATTCCGTACCTTCCTATTTTTATTCATTTTTTTGTTTGATCTCGTGTTCGAATTTGGATTACTTTGACGCCTAGCATCTCAAACTCTCAATTAGGTATTCAGGTTGGTTTTCCGAACCCCGCACCTTTGATTAGTGGTTGAATGATATACCGTGAGTTTACGATATTTAAAATACATTTCACTTACAAGTTATGTGTGTCTAGGGCCTTTTTGGATTGGTTTTATGTGTTTTTATCATATTTTGCAGGAAATACGTTCAGGCGCGGAAGTAAAGGGACAACTGAAATAACTACAGAAAAGGCACCTACGAAGGTGATCTATGGACCATAGGTCCAGTGACACTCCGTAGGTGATGGCCGTAGATCAGCAGGCAAGGCATGGGAGGCAAATCAGGGAAATCTGACTGAGTGTGGAATCACGGTGGCCATTGACGGTCTGTAGATTGATCTACGGATCGTACTGTTGATCCGTAGATTGATACTGCGAGGGTTCCAGTACCTAATTTTTAAAGATTCCAAGTGTGGAGTTACGGAAGGGGATTGACAGACCATAGATCGATCTACGGTCCGTACTGCAAGTCCGTCGTTTGCTTCAGAGAAACTGATTTTTGGAGGTTGAAATATTTTCTAAGTCCTGGCTGACGGAAGGGACTCACGGACCGTAGATCCATTGACGGTCTGTGAGTCAGTCTCGTGGAATGAAGACGCGTGCCTGAACACACTTTCCTTAATTTGTTTCCCTTTTAATTTAGGACTTGTTTTCTATAAAGAGGGCATGTAAACCTCGTTTTTAGGGGTTAGACATAATTACTTTAATTCTATTTTGTGACTTGGGAGATTATTCTTGCAAACCTAGCAATTATTGATTTCTTAAGTTTGTTCTGAAGAATTTGGTGTTGCAATTCAAGTGGAAATTCTGGGTTTATTTTTCTCAACTACGTAGGTTCATAATTCTTTCATCTAAAACAATAAATTGTGTTCATATGATTATGGGTAACTAAACTCCACAACTAGGGTTATGGGATCCATGAGCGATTAACAAAGTATGAATAGTAAATAAGCAATTCTTGAATAGTGTTTTACATGCATTGATAATTCTTTCGTTCAAAAGTCTTTTTAACGAGTGCACGCGTTAGAACTCACCTTGTTGCTACTTGCCGGACCAATGAGGTAATCAACAAGAAAAGAATTATCAACATAGATTTAGTGTCATACTATCTAATAGGCTAGTGTCGATTGGTGTAAAGTAATAACTAAGTCAAACATCGATTATGATGTCTAATATGAGGTAAAGGTAAGGGTTAGTAGATCATACACACGTAGCCGGACCAAGGTGCGGGGTGAAATTCTCTAGATGCTGGACCAAGGATTTAGAGATACCTAACTTATCACTTTGCATGCCATACACTAGGAAAAGACTGCTATTACTAGGATTACTGAGTTATGAGCTTGTGGTGAACACGTATACCCTAGTTAATTTTCTCATCTTGATAACAACAAAAATTGACTTTTGTTTACTGATTACTTACTGAATTCTTACAAGTTGTTTCACAAATCCCCCATTTTTTATTACTTGTTTCTGGAAGTACTTTGACTAAACGAATATAAGTGTAAGTTAAAGTTAAGTCTAAACCAGTTTCCTCGTGGGATCGACCCCAACCTACAAGTTGGGTTCTTTACTTGATAACGATCGCTTATGCTTCTTTAGGGAGGTGTAATTTGAGCATATCATTGAACTCGAATGCTTTCGGTAAATTTATGTTGTTATGTGTTGGCTCTGTGTGTAAATCATGATTTATGTGTTAGATTACCTATTTTGTGTTTCGACTTGTGCCTAAATGCTTAAAATGATGAATCTCGTGTTTAGTGCGTTAAAATTTATTCTAAATTATTGGGTTGCGGTTAAATTGGTATTGGGTTTACTGAGGTGAACTTTGTGTAACCCTAAATTGAGCCAAATGACGTAATTTGCCCAATAATGGAGCGGTTGACGTCATTCTTAAGGGCAAAAGTCATCAAATGACTAATTTTGACCAAATTGGGGGAAGTCTGAGTACCCCCGAAGGCATGAATCTTATGGTTCTAGTGGGAATTTCGTAATGTGTGTGTTTGATTTTGATTTCGGGGGCTGCAAGCTTGATTTTGCGAAACAAGGTTGAAATTTGGCACGTTGGACAGTTTGGCGAGCTGGCTCGCCGAAAGGTTCGGCGATTCGCCAACGTCCCCCTTTGACCCCCCTTAATTGCTTGATTTGACTTTGATTGAGTCTGTAACATTCGGTGGGAAGCCTGAGCTCGTCAAGTTCATTCGGCGACTCGGCAAAAGGTTTATTTGATCACCCTTTCTACGCTCCTAGCCCCTAAAACACACTGTAAATTTCGGCGGCATTGCCTAAGCTCGCCGAGTGGTATGGTTGATTCTACGAAGGTCCCTGAGCATCGCCGATATACCTTATTTCTGGGAAATTTTCAAGCTGGTCCTTTCGGCGAGCCTGATCTGGCTTGCCTAAGTGACTCGGCGACTCGCTGACTGGTTCGGCGAGTCTTTCTGCAACTTGAATTCTACAAATTTTCTTGAAACATTTCTAACACTTTTTTATGTGTTTTGCAGATATAGCTAGACCCAAAGTATTGGGAATAGATATGTCATCCCGCAAGTGGGCAAAAGGGATCACCATGAGGATGCAACTGCATCCAAAGCAAAGGCGACCAAACTTTCTACCACAGGTGGGAAAGGCAAAGGAAAGGGAAAGAAGCCCACAGTTGAGTCATCAGAGGTCAGCTCTGACAGTAAGGGAGTCTACGCGACTCACCTCACCACATCTGAAAGCGAGGGGGAACACCAGGATCCTCAGGCTGTCATCTCTGAGCCTGAAGATAACCAACTGTTATTGGCCTGGAGAGCTAAAATACACTCCAAGAGGATGCATGATCTGTCTAGGATTCGGGAGCCTCAGACTACTCTTCCTTCTCCAGTTCCAGATCAGGTTGTGGTCCCAGCACCACCTGCACAGGGTCCTCCTCCCCGGTATGTCAATAGACTAAAGGTCGAGGGACTGAGGACTATCATTGAGGATAAGAGGTTATCTATAGAGGTGTGATAGATAGATATCCGGAGATATGGCGAACCCTTAGGTCCCACAAGTTCTAGATTTTCACTAAACCCCGAGGTCCTTAAATTCCTTGTTGGGACCCGGGAGTTCTACACTGCCTATGGAGGTTTGGTGCCACAGGGAAAGAGGAAGGTTTCTACCTTCAAGACAGTAGACTATGTAGTTGTCATGGGAAGGAAAGTAAAGTGTGATAGTGATGATATAAACGCCGTATTGGAGTGCACTAACAACATTGGAGACAACTACCACAACATGATTAAGAGAACTTCATTGGAGGACATGAAAAGCTGGTTGGCCCCTTTTTGATCTGACAACACTCCTAGGTGAATTGAGGCCAGAGTGCCAATCGAGAAGAAAGACCTCAATGTGGCAGAGAGGTACTGGTTCGACTTTATCAGTAGCACAATCATGCCGTCCCAGAACAGGTCTATCCTCCGCCACACAAAGGCGGCCTGTCTTGGATCTATCATTGCAGGGAAGAGCATCAATCTAGGTGCCATCATTAAACAGGATATGTCCATGAGATCTAGGCAGAAACATACATCTCTCCCTATTCCGGTGTTGATCACCGAGTTGTCCAGACGAGTCGAGTGCCACGTGATGAGAAGAAGGACGTGAAAGTGATTCCCACATCCTCTACTGACATCTGACGTATTGAGGCCGAGTACTTGAAGAATGAGGCTGAGAAGAAGGGGGCAGCCCCGGTGGATACATCACCGGTTGTTGATGTTGAGACACTACCTGCAGAGGTAGTATTGCCTACTCCAGCCACTGGGCCTTCAGGTATTTCTAGCTCTTCCCCTTCTATGACTTTGAGCTCTTCTACCACTCCCCTACCTCCTAGGTCTGCTGCTAGTATTGCTACATCCCGACCTCCATTCACCTAGGCCATGCTGCTACAGATAGGGCACCTTGCCCATTCTGCTGATGTGTGTGTCTCCAAGCTAGAGGCTGTAGTTCCTGGGATGATTGAGAGAGCTCTCATTGTTGCTTTGACACCTCTGAGAGATGTTATCGAGGCCCTTACGATGAGGATAGAGGTGTGTGAGAGAGGTCAGGGAGCCACTTATGAGGTGACGGTCTTAAAGGCCGCAATTGTAGAGTTGAGAAAATATGTGGACCAATTGAAGTTCACAGATATGTCGATGATTTTTGGGACCGTGGAGATCCTTGATGACCTAGACACATATATTTTGGCCTGTTCTGATGTGCCTACGACTACCACTGGAGATAAGGTTAGAGTCGATGAGGTAGCTATAGAGTCCGAGGCTGAAACTAATGAGGAGTAGCTCGGTGTTCAAGAGGAGACCATCCATGAGGGCCTGAGGTTGAGGAGGCTATGGTACATTCAGCCATTCAGACTTTGTTGAGAAAGACTTTCATGGCAGGCTCCAATGGAGCCAGTGTTGGTGTTACCCTGGACACTGATGCCCAAGACCAGAGTGTGACCCCAGGCACTGATGCCCCGATAAATGGAGTGACTGCGATTTAGACTTCACCCAGGCTTAGCCTAGCAGGATGACATCTTTACCTCCCTCTCTATTATTTTTATTGATTTCTCTTGTTTTAGTTGCATTTAAGGACAAGTGCTTTCTTTTGTGGGTGGGGTGAGGTATTTCCATACCTACCTCTTGTGATTCTGTTTTGTTTGTGAATATTGGGTTTTGTGATCTATTTATATCTTACAGATGTTTGAGCTTGTGGCTCCTTATTTTTAATGAAAATGGTTTTGCCTCATTTTTAAAAATTTGTGCCACCTCTATTGTTTGTGATTGTGGTTGTTCTTGTACAAATTTGAGTATCGATCATGATCAATACCGATGACTTGAATAGAAGTCTTAATGGAACGAAATGAATGTGCGGCTACGATGAGGCCAAATGAAGTTACATAGACAATACGTAAACTTTTAGCATCTCATTGTAAATAGCCGGTTATCAAATGAGTCTCTTGTGATGAACATTGCACACTAGCTAGAAAGTGTGGAGGCTTGTTTTATATTGGTGCCAATGCCTTGTGTGATGAGATTACCTTGAACATTGTGTGTGATGACACTTAGAATTTGGCCTGTTGGTCTGGTTGACTAAGTGATGCAAGCACTTGAAATGATCTTTGGCAACAATTTTGAAGAGTGAAACAATTTTGACAATATACATCTTTTGTGGCCAACCTTGTGAGATGTGTGAACCTTACTTGAACCCTTTTGAGCCTTATCATTTTCTTGGAAGAAACTTGAATAATTGTGACCACTCTTTATCCATTCACTCATAACTCTCATGAAGTGTGGTTTATTTGAATAGCCAATTTAGGCCAAAAGCCCAAGTTGGGGGTGTGGTGAAAAGAGAAGGTAAATCAAGAAGTGTGAACAATTCTCCCTTAGAGCAATGGTTTTGAAAAAGATGGAACCCCTCCATGTTAAAAAAAAGAAAAGAAGAAAAGAAGAAAATCAAAAGAAAAAGAATGAAAAAGTTGTGAAATAAAGTAGCAGAAGTTGCAAAAGAAATGGGGTATCCGGTAGTCCATTTGAAGTTGAATAATGGGGTGAATTATCGGAATGATCAAAATGTTGAAGAAAAGGAAGAAAGTGATGTTCAGACCGCATTTCATGACGGTAGCAGCCACTGAGCCTAAATGACCATACCTTTACACTCAACCCCGTGACAAGCCTTGAAAAAACCTTTGTGATCTTGAGTGAGCTAAAACAAATGTTGATTGGAAAATAAGGGTAAACATATGGGTGAAGTCATGCATGTGTTCATCTTTGTGAATGTGAGAGTCGTATGTGATTCTAGAACTATAAATTGTTGAAGAACTTTGTGTGAATAGGGAATCATCTTTGTTGTGAGAGCATTTGAGTACCTTTGTTGAGCTTGAACTTGCATTTGAAGAAAGTATTGTGAACTTGAGCATCTTTGATAATGGTGAGTCACAATTTGATTCTTTGAGTGCACAATTGATCATTGCATGAGTAAGTTGAATCTTGTTATGTGCATTTGTTGCACCCAAATTGCACACGCAAGTGCACGTGGCCGTTCAAGTATTAAAGTGGCTCTTATAAAGAGCCAGGTATCGTACCCACAGGGACTTACACTTAGAATCACTTAATTTCTCCAACTTTTAACTAAGCACAAGTGTTATCAAGATTTCAAAAGTGATTTATTTTCTAATTCTAAGAGTTCAACAAAATGTAACAAACGCGATTCAATTTCAAGGGTTTAAAAACATTGATTGGGAAACGTCCAGGGCTGCAACTGTCAACAGGATTCATGCAATTAATATCATTTATATGGGTATTTATCAACTATCGAATCAATGAATCATAGGGTTAAATGTATGATCATGGTCTCCCAACCTCTAATCGCCTATGATAAATAACAACATAACTACATCATTGAGCGTGGATATGCTAGATTAAGTACCGAGCATTACGATTTCTTCCTATATAGTTACCAAGCATGGTTTCTAGGTATATCCCTATCCTAGATACAAATTAACCCTAGTTATTAAGAATTAATCATGATCCTTATACCTCACGTTCTATCCTCTTATTCCTCTCTCGAGTTCAATTCGAACGATGTATTTATTTCAATGGTGATCAGTCACGAAATACGAAAAATAAGAACATAAGAAAGATTCATATGATAATTGATATTAACCCAATGAAAACTTAATGAATTACAATAATCTTGTAGCCACATCCCTAGAACTAGGGTATTTAGCTACTCATAATCAAAGATTCGATCAAACAATGTTTAAGTATCATAGAAATATCAAAAGTAAAGAGTTTAGGAAAGAACCCTAAAAAATGATGAAAACGTTCTCCCAAGTCGTCGTTCTTCAAAACCCAGAAAAAGAATAATTTAATAAAATAAAATATTGGTCTATTTATACTATATCTGAAATGGCTGAAATTGGAACCAAGGGGCGCAACGCGGAGGTGCTCCCCAGATTCACTTCAAGGCTCATTAGCTTCCTCCGCGACGCGAGCACTCCACGGAGTGCTCTGCCAAAAACTCCAATTTCGCGAACAAATTACAAGTCCTTCTCCGCGACGTGGAGAGTACACAGACCACTCTAGTTCAAATTTATTTCACGAGAAAAAGAATGCAAATTCCTCTCTGCGACGCGAAGAGGACACAGATGTGCCTTGGAATGACATTCTTCAATCTTCTTCCTTGCTTCCTTTCAACTCGGATCTTTTGTGTTCCCCATTGTCCATTTTCATGCTCGTTTCTCCAATTTAGCTCACCTACATAACTAATCATGTTGGTTAGCTCATAAACAACCAAAAGACTCGATAAGACTATAAACAAACACACATTGGATTCAAAGTTAGCCTAAATTCAGGCAATATTAGATTTCTGGGCATATAAATATGCCTAATATCACTACCCCACACTTAGAGCTTTGTTCGTCCTCAAACAACTTACTAACTACTCCTAGACCTAGACTCACTACTATGGTATCTGTGCATCTGCTACTTTCTTCCAAGTATCTGTAACCAGTTAACACAGGCATGATTTCATTCAAAGTATGCATCACTCTTGTAATTGACTTGAACACTTTTAGCAGCCAACGCATTCAACATCATGTGCAACATTACATATCACTTATCCTTCATACAACAAGCGCCCCTCACTCCAAAGAATAGTCCATACACTCAACTCAGCAAATTGAATATACTTTAAGGACTTTGCAAACAAGGTACACTCTCACTCAACAACAACATCAGACATGTATGCATTGAGAACCATAAGCTTTCCCATTATGTACATCTATACTAATAAAGTGTGTTATGCTCAAAATCAAATAGGACTTGTTCTGATTGTAATGTTGGCTTAAGGTAAGGGAGGATTCGTAAAATTAGTGATTGTCCTCCCTAATGCACCAAATTCAACTTTCTTCTTACATTCACAACTTTTTCTTTTCATCAGCTCTCTCTTTCTTCATAGGTTTCCACCAGTGTTACCAACCTTGCCTTTATTTCTCACTCACCCCTTTATTTCTTAACCCTCAACAATAGACATCCTTTACTTAGATATTTATCTCGAGTTAAGGTGCACATTGCCCTTGGAAGGGTCAGGGCTATCATTAAGGTATTTACCATGTTAGCCACCTTCAACTCAGCTATTAACGTTAGTCTAAGTGCACACTGTCCTCAAGACCAGGGCCAATCTCAGATTCAAACACATGGTGTATCATTTTACCTCATTTTTTCACTCTTCCCCGTGGTCGTTCAAGTATTAAAGTGGCTCTTATAAAGAGCCAGGTATCGTACCCACAGGGACTTACGCTTAGAATCCCTTAATTTCTCCAACTTTCAGCTAAGCACAAGTGTTATCAAGATTTCAAAAGTGATTTATTTTCTAATTCTCGGAGTTCAACAAAATGCAACAAACGCGATTCAATTTCAAGGGTTTAAAAACAATGATTGAGTAAAGTCCAGGGCTGCAGCTTTTATCACGATTCATGCAATTAATATCATTTATATGAGTATTTATCAACTATCGAATCAATGAATCACAGGGTTAAATGTATGACCATGGTCTCCCGACCTCTAATCACCTACGATAAATAACAACCTAACTATATCATTGAGCGGGGATAGGCTAGATTAAGTACCGAGCATTATGATTTCTTCCTGTATAGTTACCAAGCATGGTTTCTAGGTATATACCTATCCTATATACAAATTAACCCTAGTTATTAAGAATAATCATGCTCCTTATGCCCTACATTTTATCCTCTTATTCCTCTCCCGAGTTCAATTCGAACGATGTATTTATTTCAATGGTGATCAGTCACAAATTATAAAAAATAAGAACATAAGAAAGATTCATAAGATAATTGATATTAACCCAATGAAAACTTAATGAATTACAATCATCCTGTAGCCACAGCCCTAGAACTAGGGTATTTAGCTACTCATAATCAAAGATTCGATCAAACAATGTTTAAGTATCATAAAAAGATCAAAAGTAAAGAGTTTAGGAAAGAACCCTAAAAAATGATGAAAACGTTCTCCCAAGTCGTCGTTCTTCAAAACCTAGAAAAAGAATAATGTAATAAAATAAAATATTGGTCTATTTATACTTTATCCAAAATGGCCGAAATTGGAACCAAGAGGCGCGACGCGGAGGTGCTCCCCCAGATTCACTTCAAGGCTCATTAGCCTCTACCGCGACGCGAGCACTCCACGGAGTGCTCTACCAAAAACTCTAATTTCGCAAACAAAATACACGTCCTTCTCCACGACGAGGAGAGTACACGGACTACTCTGTTTCAAATTTATTTCACGAGAAAAAAATGCAAATTCCTCTCTGGGACGCGGAGAGGGCCGAATGTGCCTTGGAATGACATTCTTCAAAATCTTCTTCCTTGCTTCATTTTGACTCAGATCTTTTGTATTCCCCATTGTCCATTTTCGTGCTCGTTTCTCCAATCTATCTCACCTAAACAACTAATCATGTTGGTTAGCTCATAAACAACCAAAAGACTCGATAAGACTATAAATAAACACACATTGAATTCAAAGTTAGCCTAATTACAGGCAATATTAGATTTCTGGCATATAAATATGCCTAAGATCAGCATTCATGTTGAGTCTTATGCAGCACTATTTGAGACATCATTTTTGAACTGCTGATCTTGAGTTTTACTTGAGGACAAGTAAAAGTTTAAGTTGGGGGTGTTGATGAGTCCGAGATTTGGACTCATTTGGGGCATTGTTTATATAGATTTAGTGTCCTCAAATGCTTAATTTGTATCATAAACTGATGTTAAATCCTTGATTTTCAGGTATATGGATTGAGGAACAAAGCTAGGATACTAACAGGCAAAAAGGAACAAAATAAGCTGAAGAAATAAAGAAAGGAAAGCCTAGTGATCGCTAAGAGCACTTGGCAAATCGCCGAGTGGCTAGCTTGACTACATAAAGTTCCAGTGTGCCATCCATGAGGGAAAAAACTAAGTCGGCGATGAAAAGGAGTAACCGGCGAGTCGCCAAGCCGTTTCGCGATGCAAAGAGAGATCGCCCAAAGTTACACAACTCAAGGATCGCCCGAGTGGTTCGGCGATCCCGACTTACATCGCTAAACGGTCCTTTGTGGCTTATTTTGGCAACTATAAATTAGATTTCGAACAATTATTTTGACGAGTTCTACATTCTGTTATTATTCTAACTTAGTTTAGAACACTTTTCTCTGTAGTTTTTCATAGTTTTGAAGACTTTTAGAGGTTCAATTTGGAGATTTTGGAAGTGGGTTTCGAATATTCTACAAATTGAAGTATTGTGAAGACTAAATCACTCTTACCCAGTTAATGGCTAATCGATTCGGTATCGTTTTTACTCTTTTATGATGTTTAACTAAAACCCCAATTCTTGGGGTGTGATCATGTGATTATAGGCAAATGCAGTTCTAATTTCGTATTCTTGGCTTGCTCGGGAGAGAGGTTTTAGGACTAAGATTATTGATTAATGATTTGTAGGTATTGGGTTGAGCTGGGTTTAGCGGGAGAGAGTGAATCCTAAATCAAATCATATCCTTCTAGTTCGAGAGAGAGGAGGAATTAAGGTGTGGGTTGTTCTTTATTGTTATGCTTGTTGATGTTCGAAAGAAATCACTTGATTCGGGATAGTTGTTCGAAAGAAAACTATCTCCCTCATAGTCTAGCCTACTCACTAGTTTTTAGTTGTTTACTAGTAGTTTCAATTATCCATATATCAAAATTTACCTATAATCGATCACATCCCGAGAATCCTTCTCCGTATTGTTATTTCGAAGTTTTTGTGACTGTTATATAGTTGATAATTGCAAACTCATAACCCCCCATATGACACTCGTGTCACCCTTTTAACTTGATTAATGTCTTTTTCGATAATTTCTATTCCTATGACTGATTAGACCACGTTTCCACTTCCTAATTGAATTTGAAACACGTACCGCTCCCTGTGGGATTCGACCCCAACTCATTTGTTCGGTTTTATACTGATTTACGATCGTTGACACCTAGAATTTTATGAAGTGTGCTTGTAACGTTTAAATCAAGGGTCTGTACATCAAATTAGTTTTCTGGTGCCCCGTCTAGAGGGATCACATAAAGGGAGTGATTCCTTTCAGCATCGAGACCCGTCATACATCTATGTCGGCATCCGAGGGTGGTCAAATACCTTGTGAGTCTTAGAGCGAGGGTCAGGGATCGTACAACTCACAACAACGACTTACAGGGTGAGGAAATTATGGTAGATTTTCAGGATCCGTACAATAGTTCCCAAATCATAGGCTTTGCTTTAGTTGTGGAGATCCCGATCACATGATGTGACAGTGTCCTTTCCATAGAGGTCGGGGAGGACCCAACCTAATTTTTCATTTCAAACTAGACCACTGATACCACAGAGCAGAGGCCAAGGCAGAGTTCAGTCAGGTAGAGGCGGTAGAGCTCCTATTAGTGGGGGGTAGAGATACCACTTAGGTTGGAGGTGGCAGAGGGGGACAATGTTATGCTTTCTTAGGAAGGCCTGAGGCTAAGGAATCTAATGCAGTTATTATAGCTATTGTCCCAGTCCGCCATTGATCTGCATGTGTGTTGTTTGATCCAAGGTCTACTTTCTCTTATATGTCTACTCATTTTGTTGTTGGTTTGATATGATATGTGATAACATGCATGTACCAGTTCATGTTTCTACACCCGTGGGTGAGCCCTTCATGGTGGATTGAGTGTATCGATCTTGTCTTGTGTTCCGAGCTGTCTATTTCAATCATGCCAGTTGGTGTTGTTCGTTCCTCTCACTCAAACAAGGTTTCACGGAGTCGAGTGTTTCTTTGGTGGGGTATGACACTTTAGTAGACTTGATCATTCTTGGGATGGTAGACGTTGATGTTATCTTGGGTATGGATTGACTTTCTTATTATCATGATATTCTTAACTGTAATGCTAAAACTATGACCTTAGAAATGCGTGGTATTCTGGGGTTGAGTGGAAAGGTGCTAGTTTTTACCCTAGCAAGGTTGTCTCATTTATCCATGCTCAGAGATTGGTGGAGAAAGGGTGTTTGTCTTATTTGGCATTCATTTGTACTACTAATATTGAGCCACCTCCCATGGATTCCATTCCTATGGTTCAGGAGTTTCCAGATGTGTTCCCTACTGATCTTCCAAGTGTTCCTCCCGACATGGATATTGATTTTGCTATTGATTTAGAGTTGGGAACTAAACATATTTCGATTCCTCCTTATCGTATGGCTACAATAGAGTTGAAGGATCAGTTACAAGATTTATTAAGTAAGGGGTTTATTTGCCCTAGTGTGTCACCTTGGGTGCCTAGTGTTATTTG
>JAJOOH010000973.1:0-35965 GCA_029582605.1 Solanum gracilifrons
TTCTTATCCACGTATAATTTCTGCATTCTCCAAAGTCTCTACTCAAATTTTCAGATCAGACACACTTCATAACACGGGAGCAGAATGACACGATCCTCCTTATCTTTTATTTTTTAAAATTTATCTTGTATTTACTGGTTGAGTTTCTTCACTTATCGGATATTGATTGATGTGTTTACAATTAAAATGTGTATAGACACATAATGGCACAATGAAATGAAACGGAAAATTGAATTGTTCATTCTTTTTGTTTCTCTAATTAGGCGTCGCAGCTGGTGTTGAGACTTTTCTCTGTCAAACTTTTAGCAAAGTGGACGCGCACATCTGTCCTCCAACACTATCTGCACGATAAAATGAATTATGAAATTACATATGCCAACGTTCACACGTATTTAATTTTTAATTATATATGTGTGGATACGGTGTATATTTCTCATATCATGAAGATGTTTGGAATTCATTAATAATTCACACGTTTGACGTTTCAAACTAAAAAATTACTCCCTCTATCCAACTTTGCTTGTTCTCCATACTTAAAAAAATTGTCTAACAATACTTAGGACAGCTTGGAAAATTAAGAAAAAATTTATCCTTTTGTGTCTATTTTACTTTTGCTATTAAATACCAAATACATTTTTCAAAACATTACATTTAATATGTTTAAAGGGTAATATAGTAATATTACTCATTTATTTATTGTTTCTTAAGATGTGACAAATCTATAATAGTTAACTGGACAGATGAAGTATTAATTACTTACACATCTTAAGCATTAATCACTTTTTGCAAAGAGGAGATAATTTCCCAAGTAATAAGCACCACACCCTCCACTGTTGTGAGTTCTGGTCACGAAGGAGTTGAGTTGTTCAGGTGATAAGACGGACGAAGTAGTTCACATGTACATGAGTAAATGTATGATATTTGTAAATGTTGAACTTAAGTATCTCGTGAATTGTTAAAATGTTATTTTAAATTGGTTTGAAGTGTATTTGTGAAATATTAATTTCTACTTGCAAAATCTTAATTTTTACAACCAAAACAAACAAGCAAGAAATCAAATCAAGATTCACATTTCACACAACTTCTACTTTAAATTAAGTGGAAATAAAGAGCCTTATTAGTGGATCAAGATATTTAATTATTAATTTTGTTAACCAATAAGGCAATAACCACATAGTAAAAAATTAGAGAACTTTAATGTCTTAAATTAAAGGATTGAAATATGTCGAAAAGGTTAAAACGGGAAAAATTTAAAAATTAGAAAAAAAAAACAATAACAATAACAATAATAATAAGGGAAAATTACGCGGTTAAACTAACTTATACTACTTAATTACTCATCATAGCTATAGTTTGTTATAATTACTACTCGAGACTAACATTATACATTAATTACGTGGGTTGACTTCGAGTTTGTATAATTAACCACGTTTGTATA
The DNA here is from genome assembly GCA_029582605.1 of Solanum gracilifrons. NCBI lineage: Eukaryota > Viridiplantae > Streptophyta > Magnoliopsida > Solanales > Solanaceae > Solanum > Solanum gracilifrons. The sequence continues at coordinate 1,439 of JAJOOH010000973.1, forward strand.
TGTACAATTCGTCAAAATATACAAATACATATGTATAATATACAAGTATTTAACCGATACACATATACAATTCACCTTTCTCCCACTCTCTGCCCTCTCTCGCTCGCCTCTCTCCTCCCTCTCCCAATCTCGCTTGCCATACATACAAATACATATGTATAATATACAATTATCTAACCGATATACATATACAATTCACCTATCTCCCACTCTTTGCCCTCTCTCACTCGCCTCTCTCCTCTATCTCCCAGTTTCGCTTGCCTCTCTCCTCCCTATAACATGTAGCTACAAATTGTAATTATCAAACTATAACTATGGAGAGTAATTAAGCTATTTTTTAGTGGCTATATGTGAAAGTTCCTCTAATAATAACAAGGCGTAAAAAAAAAAAATTGGGCTAGCACTTTATAGTCCAGACTCCAGTCCAATATTTTGAAGCTGGGAGGCCCAAACCCAATATGGCCTCTTCACTGACAAATTGGGGGCAAAAACAGTAAAAATCAAATAAAAAAAGATAAATTGGGCTAGCACTTCATAGTCCAGTCCAATATATTTTGAAGCTCGGAGGCCCAATAGGGCTTTAGGCGCGAAAACAAAATGTTCCCGCCATTTTTGTCAGCATCATCAACTGCGTTTTCAATTGTATGCTTTTCATCACTACATTTTCAGATCTCTAGGAGAGAAATTTGGCTTACAGGGACAAGAAAATGTCGGACGAACAACCAACAGTCGAAGGAAGGCGCTCTAGCAGGAAAACAAGCGGCGGTAAGAGGGCAGAGGCGCTCGAGCGGATTAAAGCTCTCCGGACCGGTGGTCGCCGTTCCGCTGAAAACGGCGGATTACAGGTCAAGATAGATGAACCAATTTACGATGTAGTTGAGGATGATGAGTACAATGACATAGTCGCTAAGCGTCGTGAAGCAGCTCGGGGATTTATTGTTGATGACGATGGTTTAGGGTATGGAGATGAAGGCCAGGAAGAGGATTGGTCAGTTGCCGGCGTGTTATCGTCGGAAGGATCGGAAGATGAGAATGAGAGGCCGAAGAATAAGAAAAAGGCATCGGAGAAGAAGCAGCAGATTACTAAAAAGCCATCAGCTGCGCTATCAGCTGCTGCAGCATTGATGGGTAAGCAAAGGATTTCTAGTCTGTTTACCTCTTCAGTGTTTAAGAGAGACGATAAGACTAGGAATTTGTCGTGCGATAGCATTGTAGATGATGTTATAGCTGAATTCGCTCCCGATGAGGCTGATAGAGAGCGGAGGCGAAGGGGAAATTCTAACTCATTGCAGTCTTTGAGGAGTTCAATTGCTAATTCTAACTTGCTTAATGATAAAACTGAGAAGCCTGTAGCTGACAAGGTTGATTTGATGAGTAAACAGGAAGTGAAGCGTGTTACTGTTCAAAATGGTGAGTCTATTTCAGGTGGCTTACCTAAAATTAGTGCAGATGAAGGAACACGTGGCTTATCTAAAATTAGTACGGATGAAGGAAACGATTCTGCCAGAGATATTCAAAATAGTGAGGATTTAGATGCTGAAGTAGAAGGGGAGAAAGCAGTAAAATCAGATGATTTGTCTACAGTGGGAATAAAGGATGATGACAATGCTGTAAATTTTGCTGAAGTGAAGTTGGAGCCCTTGGTGGAAAATAAAGTGTTTGCACTAAATGCTAAAATTAGTGAGGGAAAGGATCCAGGCTTGAGTGCTACTGCTGAATGGCAGGCTTTAAGGAATGCAGGTAGCGGGATTTTGAACTGCAATGAACCCGGGGCGAAACTTGTAAACACTGAAGAGAAAACAGATTTTGAGTTGGATTCTGATGGATCATTACCTTTCTTCATACTTGATGCCCATGAAGAACTGTATGGTACAAATGCTGGAAATATTTATCTTTTTGGGAAGGTACTTTGGAAAGCTTTGTTTATGTAGTCTTTCTCTATATGAATTTAAATGAGCTAGAGTCATATTGACACCTTCTGAAAATCTGGTGTCTCTATTTTAGTAAACTTTGCTGATGATCACATGTTCTGCATCACACTTATGTTTGGATGCCATTTTGCATATCGTTAGCCCTGCATTTTATCATTTGGATCCTTATTTGCTATGACCAAGTAAAATAAACATACTTGTACGTGTTTCAATATTGAAGGTTATACCACTATATAGCCTACTGTTAACTTATTGGCCTTTATTCAGTTTAGGGACTTGGGAAGTTTGTATGATTGAAAGTGACAATTGAACAACATAGAATAATATGTTATATCTATAGCTGAGAGATGAGTTTTGTTATTTGAGCGCAGGTGAAAGCTGGAGGTACATACCATAGTTGCTGTATTGTTGTGAAGAACATGCAAAGATGTGTTTATGCAGTCCCTAATGGTTCTGTATTTTGTGGTGATACGATCTCCAAGCTCTCCAGAGATGTAGAAGAGTCTCAAATCTCTCCCTCCGCCTTCCTTAGTCAGTTGCACGTAATCTCTTGAAATGCCTTCTCATTTCATGTAATTATATTTTTTCTACATATTGCTCATTTATTCATCCCCTCCCTCGCAAATTTGTCTCCAGGAGATGGCATCAGTATTGAAGGCTGAGTGTAGAAATAACCTACTAGAACATAACATCTCAAGTTTTAGCATGGCACCAGTGAAGGTTTGAAGCGCAATTTACTTGCACATTGTGTTCTGTAAATTTTACTAATTGCAATTTGAAATACTATGTATTTCTCTTCTTTCTCTTTCCTTTTGGTTATTCTTTGTGCTACTACATTTGTAGAGGAATTATGCATTTGAACGATCTGATGTACCTCGGGGGGAGAATTTCGTCCTTAAGATTAACTATCCTTTCAAGGTACATTTGTTATTTCTTTATGTATTATATGTGATTAGAACATTATATACAACTTATGCTAGCCAAATATTATGGATTCTGTAATTCCAAGATCAAGCAATTTTTCAGATCTTCTCTGTTAATTCACATTTTTGTGTCGTGTCTTCGAGTTACCCATTTTGAACTTTGTCATTCAAGGATCCGCCGCTTCCATCAGATCTCAGGGGAGATAACTTTAGTGCCTTGCTTGGTACTCATTCCAGGTATATTTCCAGTGACTTTTCTACTTTACATTCCTGTGGTACTCATTCCAAGTATATTTTGGATGACTTTTCTAACAAGCTCCCTAATGTGTATGATCTCTCTTTATGAAGACTACTTTTCGTATCAATTCAACTGGGTGCTGCATTTTTCAGTAGAAAGTATTAACCTCAAGACCAATAGTATATTTTGAAATTTGCATTAATTTCTCCAGCTGTGAATCCATCAGTTACTCATAAAGACCCCTCCGCGGATAAAAAGAACAAAATATTTGGATATTTCCTTGTTTAGTACTTCAACTTGAGTTGAATCTCTGCGATGTTATCCAACCAGTGTTTATTATTTGCAGTGCAATGGAGCTATTCCTGATCAAGAGGAAAATTAAAGGACCTTCATGGCTATCAATTTCGAAGTTCTCTAGTTGTCCTAATCCTCAACGTGTAAGGCCATCACGGCAACTTCCCCTAATTTGTCTTCAGGTGGTTCACCTGGTTTATATTTCTGATCTCTCTTTGTTCTGCACAGGTGAGCTGGTGTAAATTTGAGGTCATTGTAGATAGTCCAAAAGACATTCAAATCTCCACATCCTCTAAGAATGTTGCTGAGATTCCTCCAGTGGTTGTTACAGCAATAAATCTGAAAACTATCATCAACCAAAAGCAAAATATAAATGAAATTGTCTCTGCATCTGTCATTTGCTGTCACAGTGCAAAGGTAAAGTCCACGAGGCTAGTTTCTTTACCAGTAACATCTGATTTAAGACATTTGTTTTAGGATATCAGAAGGCAATGTTTGTTTTTTAAGTAATGAAAGGAATTATTGATCTTCTGATGGTTATTTAACTCATTCAGTGCATCTAAAGATGTAAATGGAGCTCACCATGTTTATTACCTGAGTTCTCATCTGTAATGTGTTTTGTTCATCAGTTCTAAAAATTAATTCTCTTCTTGATTATGAGTTATGAAGTAAATATTATGGTTACTCAGGTCTAGGGAAAATGAGATCTCACTTGCAGAGGATCTTTCAATTTATGGCAAGTTAGGTCGAGGAAAAAAATGAGATCCGCTTTTAGAGGTTCTTTCAGCTAACATAGGGTCTTTTTCTTGGGTAGTTAAATCTTTATGGTTTACTGGGGATTTGTTGGTTTGGTAGATCGATCTTGTAAGGTGCACATGATGGTACAAATAAAGTGACCTGCAACATTTACCTGTATGATGACTGAAGTGAGACTGTTTATGTATCATAATTACGTGCATGAGTTGCATTCAGATGTATCATGGTGTGTCGTCTTCTTCGACACCCACAGATGCAACTCATACACAAATGCATGTATTCATAGACTGGAAGTTACAAGTACAATGGATCTATTATCCAAGGAAATGGAGATATTGACAACGATATCACACATTGTATAGGTGCAAGGTTGGTGAAATGGAGGCTCGCATCCAGAGTCCCAAACTTCAAGGCAAGTTTTACAAAGCGGTGGCTAAACCGACTATGTTGTATTGAGCATAGTGTTGGCTAATAAGAACTCTCATGTTTAGAAGATGAAAGTCGCTGAGATGAGAAGATGAGATGGATGTGTGGGCATTCTAGGAGATAAAAGACTAGGAATAAAGATATTCAAAACTAGGTAGGAGTGGCCTAGATAAAGGTCAAGATGCGAGAAACAAGGCTAAGATGATTTAGACATATGCAGAAAAGATGCACGGTTGTCCAAGTATGAAGGTGTGAGGTTGACTGTAGATGATTTCAAGAGAGGTAGAGGTATAGACCAAATGTCACAGCTTGATTTCTCGAGTCATGATGATACCTACTATAACCCACCAGTAGGTAAGTCAACCCGTAACCCTAAACAACAAGTAATGGGTTTAAGGGCAGAAACTAAATAAGAGCACGCAAAATTTAAGATAACAATATAAACAGGCGGAAGCAAACCAAAACATATATACACAAATAAAGATCCATCCCAGAACCTGGAAGTCACTAGTACAGAGCTACTAACAAAACGAGTACAAGTCCCAAAAGTGGACCACATAAGCTGGATCGTCTTAAAAGGCAAAAGACAAGTCTATATATACAGATGGAGATTGAAATAGTACAAAACGCCGTGTGTTCACCCCTGTCCTCAGATCAGACTGCTCCAAGCTCGGTATCAACATTGGCCACTAGTGCTCGGACCTGCATCACGAAAACAGATGCAGAGCGTAGTATGAGTATCAAAACAACATGTACCAGTAGGCATCATAGGCCGATTAAGCTTGAAGAGTAAAGACAATATGAAAAGAAGGAATAACACAAACAGAGGTCAAGAACAGAAGTCTAAGTAAACAATGGAATGCACACGAGTGTAGAAAGAACTAGCTAAAGTAATCTATAAGCTAACTACACCTAAATGGACACCTATAAACGCAAAAGGTACGCAAGTTTAAATAAAAACCTGAACAAACCCCCATAAGCTCGATGAGTACATCGAATAACTATAACAAAAGAGAACTGTATATGAGAACCCAAGACCGGAGAACATCGAACCAAAACCTCAACCCCAATTAGTAAAATCTGACTGTACGGAGGCCGGACCTCGAACCGGATGCTCACCAGAAGTACCCAAGTAACCAATCACAAGTATCAAGTAACTGAGGCCATACATCTAACCGGATGCTCTATATAAGTATTCGGGTGATCAAGACCGGACCTTGAACCGGATGCTCTTCGAAAATATCAATGAGGTCGAGGCCGGAGCTTGGATTCGGATGCCCGACAAAGGTGCTAATGTAGCTGCTGAAAGAGTCCCAATCGATCCATTATCATCAATGTCCGTTGAACGCCGTCCAAACTTAGCCAATCAATGTAAGTCCTTAGAATCGAATCGAAAACCAACTTCAAATCGCGGAGCGGAACCCAGTGTCGCCGACGTAACTCGTGAAGCTGTATTATCAGAGAAATAAGGATAACTATCGTTGGAGCAAGTGTATTGCCTAGCTAAGGCCCAAACTATCAGACTCAAGTCTGCTACACCAGTCTACAAGGATCTAAGCCGGCCGAGCAATGTCGGGGTAAAACTAAGGCCAATCGGTTTTGAATTATGCATTTCTAAGGCAAGCCCTAGTCAAATCTAAACTAAGGCCCTATATGCTTCAAATAAACAGTAATCAATCATACAAGTACTCCACATAGCAAAAAGGGTCAATTAATAACACATAACATGCTCACAGTTACCCGATAATTCCCGAAATAGGTCGAAAACATGATTTCTAAACACCTATGCATGATTCAATAACTACCCAACCCAAATCCCAACTAATCAACATGCATTCACATTTCTGAACTCAATCTAATAGATGGAAGACGTAGCCCTGTAGGCCGATCACGCTCGTTCTAAAATCACTTCTCCGGAGCTTACCCTTTTCGAACGGCCTCAGAACGCTGCCACACTATCAAAAATAGAATCACAACGTTATTACGGTCATTTTGACACTAAAAACGCAAGAAACGGAGACGGACCAATTTCGGTGTCAAAACGGGGAAAGTGGGACCCGCGCTGGAAATTCAGGAATTAACCCCAAAAATAGGTCCTAATCGGATCCCCGAGCTCATGTCCCAAAATGGGACATAATTCGGGGATCGAAAACATCACAATATCAACATGCAACCAAAACTCGGATTTTCTCAAGAACTAGAAATGGGATAGCAGCTGAAATCAGTAAATTTACTAGAAGCGGGAGGTCTACAGTGAATTCCGACAATACCACGATGACTGGAATAATCCAATTTGGACTTAGAATGAGGGAGAAATCAAGTCTCAAAATATCCCACAATTTGAGTTCACAAAGTAGCCATGGCAGCAGGTGAAAATGAGAATTTACCTCAAACGAAGGTCCCAAAGCAGCTTCCGAGCTCACCAACGCGTTCTCCTCGAAAAATCTCACAACCTAGCCTCTTGAATCACCCAGTTTGGAGCTCTATAGCTCAAGAGGTTCCAACTTTGAAATTTAGAAGAAAAGTTGAAAATGGCTGTCTTATAGGTGTGCACCTAGTAAATTATTTCCATTTTTAAGTTTCCGATGGGGTGTTCGAGATCCGTTCGTAGCCTCGAGCGCACAAATGGACTATGCTACCCCACTAAATTTGACGTTCTGGACTCACTGGCGCAATTGGAATTTCCATACGAGGTCATTTTGACTGAAAGTGGGTCCCACACCCAAATGCCATTTTTAGCCAAATTCCACAACGTGCCTTGGGATTAGATCGGAAGTCTCGGTAAGTGAACGAAAGGTCTTTCTAGACCAAACTCGACATTCCAGAACTAACCGCGCTGACATAATTTTTGTTGTAATGGCCCTTCAGGTCATTTTTGCCTTAATGCCTCTTTTTCGTCCTTTAGAGCCTTCCTATAGCGACCCCAAGTCATTTATGATTTGCTGGCACTGACTGTTTGGTCGCCTGGTCATTCGTTTGGGTTTTATCCATGTTCAGCTTTTCTTCTAAATTTCAAAGTTGAACCTCATGAACTATAGAGCTCCAAATTGGGTGATTCAAGAGGCTAGGTTGTGAAATTTTTCGAGGAGAACGCGTTGGTGAGCTCGGAAGCTGCTTTGGGACCTTCGTTTGAGGTAAATTCTCGTTTTCATCTGCTGCCATGGCTACTTTGTGAACTCAATTTGTGGGATATTTTGGGACTTGATTTCTCCCTCATTCTAAGTCCAAATTTGATTATTCCAGTGGTTTTTTGAGGAGAACGTCGTGGTATTGTCGGAATTCACTGTAGACCTCCCGCTTCTGGTAAATTTACTGATTTCAGCTGCTGTCCCATTTCTAGTTCTTGAGAAAATTCGGGTTTTGGTTGCATGTTGATATTGTGATGTTTCCAAGCCCCGGATTGTGTCCCATTTTGGGACATGAGCTTGGGGATCTGATTAGGACCTATTTTTGGGGTTAATTTCGGAATTTCCAGCGCAGCTACCAACTTGTCACGATTCGATTTCTCGAGTCATGATGACACCTACTATAACCCCAAAGAAGTATTGAAGAGAGGTTGATTAGACAAGTTATGACGAAACCTTTAGGTTACTATGGCATGGCCTTAGATAGGGGGTTATGGAGGTCATGTATTAGGGTGAAAGGTTAGTTAGACGGTGAGGCACTATCTTGCTTATTTCTTTGTCAGTTAGTCGTAGTATTACGTATATAGTTTCTTGTCCTTTGAGTTTGGTTCATTTTGTACTTCTATTATTGTTTTACCTTGTTATGGCTTTTGTTCAGGTTGATTTGTAAGGTTATCTGTAGTATCTTGCCATGACTTTTTTTCATTTCCGTTATTTTTTTCTCTATACTACTTTGAACTGTTTTTTTCTTTTGAGTTGAGGGTCTATCAGAAACAACTTCTCTACCTAGGTACGGGTGGGTCTGCGTATACTTTACCCTCCCCAGACCCTACGTACACTGGGTCTGTTGTTGCTTGGTATCAATGAAATAAATATGTTAGAGATGGTAATGGGCAAAAATAAAAAAAAAATAATGACACATTTAATTTGCTTGTGTGGAAACTGCTTGACAAGAATTACCTTGTTTACTAAAAAAGAGCATATGATGATTTTGCAGATTGATGCCCCCATGTTAACATCTGAATGGACAAAACCAGGGATGCTTTCTCATTTTACTGTTGTGCGCAAGCTTGAGGGAGGCATATTTCCTATGGGTTTTACAAAGGAAGCAGCAGAGAGAAACACAAAAGCTGGATCAAATGTTATTAGTTCTGAGAGCAGGCAAGTTCATTGGGTAATTAACGTATTGCATATACCTTTATCTGTTTTTCATTTGAGTTACTTAAATGTTACTATCTCTTTGAAATCAGTGAAAGGGCATTATTGAACCGGTTGATGATCGAGTTGCATAAATTGGACAGTGACGTGCTTATTGGCCATAATATATCTGGCTTTGACTTGGATGTTCTTCTTCATAGAGTTCAGGTTTGTGTTTAATTAATAGATTCCATCTTCCGATTTGTGGCTTAGGTCGCAGGTTCAAGCCCCACACCATGCAAAGCGAAGCCCGATATTTAAGTGGAGAAGGGTAGAGGGGCGGGCCCATTATCCACCGAGTTTAGAAGGCTGTGATTGGTCCAAAGGGCGGGTCACAGACGGATTTCTCGGTTATAAAAAAAAAAAAATAAAATAGATTCCATCTTCCGTAGTAGTGATCTCTAAAAAATTTTAGAAGACATGATCCGCAGAATCCTCCATTTCTATTTTGAATCTTAATAAAGCATACCGTGCTCTCATCGTAGGTTGTCTGTCATCATATATGTACCCAATGACATTGAGAGTTTTCCAATCAACGCTTTGCTATGAATAAATGCTATGAATTTTAAGTAATCTCAGAAATAAGAAAATTTTAAGTTTTTTCGTATTTCTTGATTCTAAGAAAAAAAAAAAGTCAGTTATATAGCTGCCTGCTTATTGTTCCTTGGGAGCTATCAATTTCTGCAGGCCTGCAAAGTCCCCAGCAGTATGTGGTCAAAAATAGGCCGCCTTAAACGTTCTGTCATGCCAAAGCTTACCAAGGGCAGTACACTTTTTGGCTCAGGAGCAAGTCTGGGGATCATGTCTTGTATTGCTGGGCGTCTCCTATGTGATACCTATTTATCTTCTCGTGAGTTATTAAAAGAGGTAGAATTCCTACTCATTAAGCTATATATGGGATAGCTGCATATTTTATTTTATGTTTTGAAAATTTGCAACTTTTGGTTTAACTACATTCACTTTCAGGTTAGTTATTCATTGACACAACTTGCGAAGAATCAACTGAACAAAGATAGGAAGGAGATTTCTCCCCACGACGTGCCTCAACTGTTTCAGGCTGCTGACTCACTCTTGGAACTTGTAGGTTCTGATTCTGATTTAGCAGCTTTTCTAATCCAATTGCTCTCAATTTTATTAGCATAGTGATCTGTGTTTAGGTCTAGTATGTAATTTGCTGTCAACAACAAAAGAAAAGTGTTAACCCATTTAACAGATGGGCCAGCTGCATTTTGCCGTTTATTGTTTTGCTGAACCTTTAGAATACATTATAGCACTCCATAGCCAACAAAAATTACCGCTGATGGGCTTTTCAACAGCTAGAAACAAACAATAATAGAGTTCACTTGTTGAAGCAATATAGCATAAGCACCTAAGTTGCTCACTTTTGGTGCCGCACCCGTGTCGACACGACGTGGGTGTGGGATCCGTATCCAATCTGGTCAACCATTTTTAGGTACTTTGACCAAATTTGAGGGAGAAATTTTGGACCGATTCAATGATTTATGTGCGCAAAACAAAAACTAAGTTGAAATTGAAGAAAATGAGATACCTTGTATATATAAATTTTTATTGTCACTCCTACTTTATCTCCTTCCAGGATTCTCTTCTTGATCAAGATTTTCTCCTCAAGTTTTCCACATGATAAATATCTCATAAGTTAGGTTTTATAACTCTATTTTTAGTTATTTGAGTTGAACCCCTGCACCCGTATCCATACATGGATCTGTATTTCCGAATCTAAGAAATTAGATCATAAAGGATTTAACCTCTAGATCTGCACCCGTATCGGACACCCGCATCCGAATCCAAGCAACTTAGATAAGCACACCTTTAAGCAGTTAAGAGTTGACATTACATGAATAATCTGGAAGCATGATCATTTTGGTGACAGATTGTCATGGAGCAATTTGATTTGCAGCTCTGGATATGCTTATTTCATTTCTAGTTAATCTGTAAGGTTGAGCCTTGTCTCGTCCTTCTGGAATGATGTTACTGATGTGATAATTTTCTCCAATACACTCAACTGATATCGCCCTCTAAATAATAACCTAATGAGCATTTGTGATCTATACAGATTGAATGTGGAGAAACTGATGCATGGTTATCAATGGAACTCATGTTTCATTTAAGTGTTCTTCCTTTAACTCGTCAGCTGACCAATATCAGTGGTAACCTTTGGGGAAAAACCCTCCAGGTGAATTGTTACAAAACCTGCTTTATGTTCATGAGACCAACTTTGTGGATGTTATGCAGGCATAGTCAACGTAATTTATTTTTATTTCAGGGTGCTCGGGCCCAAAGAGTAGAATACCTCTTGTTGCATGCATTCCATGCTAAGAAATTCATTGTGCCAGACAAATTTTCTTTTCATGCAAGAGAAGCTAAAATTACGAAACGAAAGTTGAACCACGGTGATGAGGGAAAAGAAACTGAGCCTGTTGATGCTGATGATCCAAATATTGAAGGTGGGATTCCAGACAGCAGCCATGGGAAAGTAAAAAAGGGGCCTTCCTATGCTGGTGGATTAGTTTTGGAGCCAAAAAAAGGTTTATATGATAAGTACATTCTGCTACTGGACTTCAACAGTCTATACCCTTCCATTATTCAGGTTAGTTATTTTTAATACATCTCTCTCTCTCTCTCTTTCCCTCATTCATTATTTACCCCTCATTTCTTCTCCTCCCTCACCTTTTCTTTTAGAAGGGGGAACATTACCATAACCTTTGCTACAATGTGATTAGCTGCTAGCTAGGTTGAAAGGTTCCATATTCCTAATATTTATTACCATCATTATTTGTTATCAAGTGATGTCAATTACTCAATACTTGCATCTTATAATACAAGTTTCGTACTTAAATTTCCTCTTTTATTCTTTTCCTCTTTAGGAATACAATATTTGTTTCACAACAGTTGAAAGCTCTCTTGATGGATCAGTTCCTCATTTACCATCAAGTAAAAGAACGGGGCTTTTACCTGAGGTAAGTACGCCATACTTGATTGCATGTTTAGATAATTCCCTGAGCAAATTTTCCAAATTGTCTTCCCAGCAATGTAATTAAACCAAAGACTTTTGCATCTCCTGATCTTCTATACGGAATAAGTGCATGCCCAGGATAGGTCACCCTAAAACTTTTAAGGACTATTTGGTGCTGGAAGTTTTGCTCTGAAGCGCAATTTGACATACACATACTTTGTGTATGGGAATGTTTGTTGGTTTTATTTAATATACTATATCAGTTTGTTGATCCCATCTAACTTTGAGCTGGTCCTTCTTCAGTTAAATCAAGACTTTTTAAGTTTATGGTTACGTGCAGAATACAAGTAATCAAGCATTCTAGACAATTCTTGAAGGTGATATATCTCATTTCTTTTTGTGGTGAATCTTGCAGTTGCTCAAGAATTTGGTTGAGAGGAGAAGAATGGTCAAGTCATGGTTAAAAACAGCATCTGGCCTCAAGGCCCAACAGTTTGACATACAACAACAAGCTCTGAAGCTTACAGCAAACAGGTCTCACTGTTTTTGTTATATACACATGCACACATTGTATATACTTGTGCTACTTGATGCATCATCATCATTGTCATATTATTGGAGATATTTTTCCTGAGGTGATAAATTTTACTGCAGTATGTATGGGTGTCTAGGATTCTCCAATTCAAGATTCTATGCAAAGTCGCTAGCAGAGCTTATAACCTCACAAGTAGGAAGCTCACTTTTCCTGAACTGTTGTATATTTTATTTAAGCAGATTATGACTGCATGTCTGACATCTCTATTTTGCTTTGTAGGGAAGGGAAATTTTACAGAGCACTGTTGACCTAGTTCAGAATTTACTAAACCTGGAGGTTTTCTTCTCGTGGAATTTGCTGTTTACTCATCCTGCCTAAATGTCAAATTTGGTCCTTGAACCCATTGTTCTCTTATGAATCAGGTTATCTATGGTGACACTGATTCAATTATGATTTATAGTGGACTTGATGACATTGGAAAATCCAAAGCAATAGCTGCCAAAGTTATTCAAGAGGTTGGTGTTGACTGCACACCTTTTTTCCCCGAATTAGATCTTTATACGCGTGACTTCTTAAAGAGAAATTTATACTTTCTACCTCATGTATTGTGGAAGCTTGTGAGTCTCGTGTGAATAAGTTTCCTACTTCTACTCTCACCGACTTGTGATAGCACTTACACTCTTTTACCTTTTCTTTATGTGCAAAGCATTCTTCATTGCCTTATATAAGATTTTTATGTAAGAATTTAAGTTTGTACATACTGGTAAAACCGCAAGGAGACTTTGTCTAGGTTGTCTCACTTTTAGCTGATGCACAAATTTAGTTGTGAATGAACAAGTAACTGAGGAACTGTCCATACATAAAATCAGAATTATTGATACGGTCCTTTTCCACATCAATGGAATCTCATCATCCATACATAATAAATTGATGTGGTATATTTATATTATTTGTGAACAGTAAAAAACTAGCATTCCATTGAGGCTGGTTTATGCTCTACTTTGGGTAAAGATCTTCCGAATTTGGATTTGTACATATAGGACAAATGCTCCCATTACCATTTGTTTTCAATCAATTTTATAGAAGTATTTATTAAAGTTGCTATAGCTTTGCTTGAAAATTAGGATCTCTTTACAAAGAAAAAATTATGAATAGTAATCATAGGTATCTTCTTAATCAATTAGGATTCTCACATGAAAGTGCCTCCTCTTTTATAGGTTAACAAGAAATACAGGTGCTTAGAGATTGATCTTGATGGTCTGTACAAGAGAATGCTGCTTCTCAAGAAAAAGAAATATGCAGCTGTAAAAGTGCAGTTTAAGGACGGAAAGCCCTATGAGGTAGCTATTGCATGTTACTTAAAGTTGAAATCCTTTTGAACTTCTGTGAAATAATTCTCTAACTACTCCATGTTGCTGACCCTTTTGTTTAGGTTATTGAGAAAAAAGGTCTTGATATGGTGCGTCGTGACTGGAGCTTATTGTCGAAGGAATTGGGAGATTTCTGCCTGAGCCAAATACTGTCCGGGGGGTACATTTTGCTGTGAACTTGTTTCTTTCTTCTTTCCATATCCTCATACATCTGATTGCTCAGTACTGAATGATTTACATGTCTTTAATGGTGGCAGGTCCTGTGAAGATGTCATTGAATCAATACATAATGCACTTATGAAGGTATCATATCATTCTCAATGATAAGGAAAATTATAAACCAAGAGCTGCAATGGCTCCCGCAGCTTTCATATTGAACACAGTTTAGTTTATATTGTAGGCTATACTCTTGCTCAAAAAAATTTTATAGGCTATACTCTTTAGGATTGAGAATATTTCCAGGAGTGACTCTTAGCTTATGGCTCCTTTTCAGGGAGTTCCACCCGTAGGGTCCTCACCCACCTCCCCCAGCCAGTCTCCCCACCACCATCTCTCGTTACCTCAACCATTGAACAGCTACTGCTTTCTACCATACATCCTCTATGCATCTCCACTATTGTCTTGCTAGTGCACTGTTCTGAAGTTTGCTATGCAGCTTGGAATCTTTATTTAGAGTCAGTCTTCTTCATTCTAGTAGAGGGGAAATCCAGCTGCTACTGTTAGCACTTGGAGAGGCAATCAGTTCATTTTAGTTTAATTTTTGTGATGTAGCCCTAATACTAACTATGATTATTCTTGAAATTCTCTGATCTACTGCAGGTACAGGAGGAAATGAGGAATGGCCAAATTGAGCTGGAAAAATACGTGATCACCAAATCATTGACTAAACCTCCTGAAGCCTATCCTGATGCTAAAAGTCAACCTCATGTTGAAGTAAGTTTGAAGACGTCTTTGATCAATTCATGTTTCAGACCAAGGAACTGTATCACTTAACATCTCTACTTTTACCTTTCTATGTTGTCACCATTTAGCTTACTTTCTAATTGAGTTTTAATATTGTCATCCTCCTCATCTGTAGGTAGCACTTAGGTTGAAGAAAAGTGGCTATGTTACTGGTTGCTCTGCTGGTGATACAGTACCATATATCATCTGTTGTGAGCAGGTTTATTTCCTATTATTAATGGTCCAATACGATGAAATCCAGCTTTTTTCTTTTGGTTTCTGTTGTCTTGACATGCAGTTGTTACACACATTTGCAGGGGAATGGTTCAAGTACCTCTGTGGGAATTGCTCAGCGGGCAAGACATCCAGATGAACTGAAAAGAGACAATGGAAACTGGATAGTAGACATTGATTATTACCTTGCGCAACAGGTCTTTGCAGTCTACTTATTTTGATCTTCAATTTTTAATGGCTTATGTTGGTTCTTATGTGTGCATGTCTCGTGACTTCACCTAACTGTGAACCATTTTTAATGTCACAGATACATCCTGTAATATCTCGTCTATGTGCTTCAATTCAGGGTACTAGTCCGGCACGTCTGGCTGATTGCTTAGGACTAGATTCATCCAAGGTAAATAGCAACTTTTCAAAACTGACGTTCATTCAACATGACATGATTTTGACATATAGCTTAATGGTTTGACTTTTTCTTCAGTTCCAAAATAAATCAAGTGAAGCTGTCAATGATGATCCCTCAAACGTGCTTTTATGTGTAGCTGACGATGAAGAGAGGTAATCAATCTCTTTCAGAGAAAGTTTACCTTTCCTTTTACCTTAGTTCAGGCTGAAGATGCATTCCTTTTATATACTTAATTCATCCTAGTTACTGTTTTGTGCAATCTCAGCCTTTCCTCAGTCTCTCTTTGATTTCTCTGAACTCTTATTTGTTTTAATTTTCTTTTCAGTTCCCTTTCACACCTTTTCTGATTCACCCCCCCAACCCACCCACCCACACACCCCACGAACTCTCCCAATTTTTTTTGTTTACATTTTGATATGCTATTTTCTCCACTGTATGAACATATTTTTCTTCTGACAATGCTAAATGCAGATTTCGGAGATGTGAGCCTTTGACTTTGACATGCCCCAGCTGCTCTGGCTCTTTTGAGTGCGCACCTATTTTTAGTTCAATATGTTCATCAATTAGGCAAAAGCCAGCAGACTTGCAAGTAGGAGAGGCTGGCAGCAAAGTCTGGGAAAGATTTTGTTGTCCCAAATGCCCAGAGGAGAGTGAGGGGAATATATCTTCGGCATTGATAGCAAACCAGGTAGTGTTTTGACTTTCAACTGTTCCTTACACAATCATCTCAACTACTTTTTCTCGTCTGCTTTCTGTTATCCAAAATGTTGAGATATGTAATCATGGAGAACTGCCTTAGTACAGTCGATTTTTCTTTACAACTGATATGATTTCGTTCTCAGTATGAGTATAGATGGCCATCTAGTGCTTTCAGCCTTTAGGTTGCCTTGTGGTTACACCAAGTTACCTACAAGACTAACATCTCTATATTCTCTCAATTGAAACCTTTACTTTTGTGGTTCTCTCTTGGTGTCATTTTAACCTTCTTCCCCCAAATTAGTGATTACTTGGCACCAGGTTCATTTTTCTTGCGTTCTCAACCTTCCATTTCCATGTTTTCCACTTCTCTTTTGGCAATCATCATCTTTTTGAAGTCAGAACCGTGTGTTGAATACACTTCTTTTAAGGATATTTCTTGCTTTGTGTTATTTTCTCGTTCTTTTGACTGAAATTGGAAAGAAATTCTATCTTGATTTACATATATACTCTATGTAACTAGTGACAGGCTGATTGATGCATGTATGCTTAGACTCATGTTGTCATGTCATTCTTGACAGGTTAAAAGGCAAGTAGAAGGCTTTATTTCAACATACTACAAAGGAGTGATGATGGTATGTGCTTAAATATTTTACAGCTATTGCTTTGATGAGCTTGCTGGACAGCACCAGTTAACTAAAGCCATTTTGTTCTTTTCAGTGCGATGATGAAACCTGCAACTACACCACTCGTAGCCTGAACCTGCGAGTAATTGGGGACTCAGAGAGAGGAACTGTTTGTCCAAATTATCCCCGTTGTAATGGACACTTACTAAGACAGGTTTACTTTCTGATGTTTCTTGAATCGTCTCTTAGGTTAACCTGCACTGTTTGCTTTAGCTGATTACTGATAAAACTTGTGCACAACTCACCCTGGCAGTACACGGAAGCAGATCTTTACAAACAGCTTGCTTATTTCTGCTACGTCTTAGACACTGTACGCTGCATTGAGAAGGTTGTCTCTGGCCCCATCTGTGTGATTTCATCAAAATGGGGTCCTCTTTGTTTTTGATTCCCCCCCTCCAGTGAGGAAGTTGCTGATCTATTGTCTTTTTGAGTGGCAGGTAGAGAGTAACATGAAAATACAAGTAGAGAAGGAGCTTGTTAGGATACGGCCTGTGGTAGAAGCAGCAGCATCAACTGTGGAGAAGTTCCGGGATAGATGTGCCTACAGTTGGGTGCAGCTTAAAGACTTGATTGTTTCATTCTAGCAAGGCTAATACTGTAACTGTACTACATTGTAATATCTAGTGTAAATTGTTTGAAAAATGTGTAGTTTGGCATCGCGACAAGTAACCAACTAGCAGAGGAATTTATTGTGCACATGGATTTCACAGTTTTATTTCCACGCACTTGCGAGGACTCAATTGAGGAAAATAAATATGCACTTTTATTGACCTTTACAAACTTCCAAAGAAAGCTCATACAATTGACTCGGAACATCATTGGGAAAGATAAAAAAGTAAAGAAATGACTTTCCTTTGGTTAATAACTTAATGTAAAATTTAAGTTCACATGATGAAAAAGATACACATGAAAACCTAGAAGACTCGAACTTCTCATTCATGGTTCACTGCAACTCCCCAACAGGTGCTTCATTGAGCCAGAGGAAATGGATGAAATCATACAACTTTGCACTTACACTGACCTGCACAACAATAATTCAATCAAAACTAACCAACTTTGAAAAGAAAAAGCACTTCAGCCTAGAAAAGAGAACATGTACAATTTACATTATCTTAATAGCTTAGTTAGTTGGCTACTTGAACTTTCACTTGGTTGGTGAGGGGATTTGATTCCCCAACTTATAATCCCCTCCTCCATTTCCCCTACCCCTACCCCCAATTTCCTTTTAAAGTTTTAATTGAGAAAAAAAAAAAGAAGAGAATAATTGGTACTTACCTTGTATGGTGTTGGGTTCAGCCTTCTCATGTGATCTGGTCGCATTTGGTCCAGTTGTTCAATACATCTTTCCCTGATCTCCTTCAGAGGAGGAAGGTCTTCTCTTGTTTTATCTTCAGAATGACAAACCACCATCCATTAGTCAAACACTCAACATTGTGTATGAACTTAAGGAGCAGCTGATGGGGAAGGTTTCCTCAAGTAATCATCAAAGCCTCCTTAAAAGTAAATTATTTGGTTGTTTCAATGCGATCAAACAGAGTACAATTTCATAAAAAATTATGTTCTGGCAATTCTAAACCAAAGTAGTCATTTTTAAATTCTCACTGTTACTTAATAATGTTGCCAACAGAGGCTTCACTCAATATTTTGGAGTCTATGGAAAAGTAGGGTCATGCTTTTGTGGAAATATGAATAATTCAAACTAAAATTAATACAATATAGGGATAACAACTCTTACCTGACTTTCCAGGCCAAAAGCACTTTAAAAGTTCTTCAACACGCTGGGGCACTACGTATGCCCTTTTAGATTCACTAAATGGGTGGCGGCATAAAATTCGTTCACCTACCTGTCAAATTGCAGGGAAAAAGTTGGCCATTATCTGTTTTTTGGTACCAATGAAACTTGTCTAATTTCTAAATTAAAATTGACAATGGATGAAATATCACGAAAAACTACTAGGAGATCGGTAAGACAAGCCTCATAAATCACCTTGGGATGTGGCTCATTTTCACCAGTCATTATGTCTACAAGGGGGTATCCTTCCTTCCCATACAATCTGTAACACCGCTTTTTGCATGGAATAGAGACCTAGAAACAAGAAATTATGAACTTCCACACTGAATCTAAATGCCAAATGAGTATCCATAGCTTTCGCAGACCTTTGATACGTCTTCAGAAAGTTTGATTCTAGGCTGATTGTTTATTTCAACTAACTTGAAAACAACACCCAGAGCAGCTTGAGCATAACAGGTAACTAAATGTGTACCAATACCAAATGCATCAACCTCGTGACCCTGTATAAGGTTTAAGTTAGTTGATGCAGCTTTACTGAAGGAGAAAAATGAAAGCTAATAGGCAGAAGAACCAACATTCAAGCTATAAATTTTAACTAATTTGAGTGTTCTAAAATGAGAAGATCAATTTAGCTAGAATAATCACGCCTCCACTTCATATTCCAACATAGGCAAAGATTTGGTCTTTCTACATTTCTATTAACTATGAGTGAACAAGGATGTGCTTTTGTCCACCAGTAGGAGGTAATGCATTTATTTCTACTAGAACTGTCTGTGTCCACAAAAATCTTGAGGGAGCTATATTAATAAGCCAACTCATAATTCAAGCTAGAGATGATTTTCCTGATCATACTTCATTCACAGCTGATAAACATAAACTATGTGCATTGAAGAATACATTTATGTACACTATTATTTCGTGTATGAATACCCTCTTAATCTAGATAGTGCCACAAGATTGACAACTTTGTGAAGCACAAAAAGCCAGAGAGGTATCAATAGACTAGAAATCATTCACAGAGAGTAGAACACGGATAATAAGAATGACGAGCACAAGATAGTAGCAGTATGTGAGAGAATCCTAATGATCTTACTTGTTTATTTAGTGCATCCAGAGTTTCTTCATTAAGATCATTGCTAGCTGTGATACTCGTCTTTCCAAAAGCAGGCAATCCAAATTCTTTCTCAATAGCACAAAAGAATTTCCTAGCTTCACATGATTGATAAGCAAGATCACCAGAGTCTAGTCTAATGCCCACTGCTTTATACCTGTATAATAGTATGTAAAGACTAAATAGCCTGAAAACAAAATATAGGTGTGGGTGCAAAAGAGAGAAAATACACTAGAAAATTACCATTAGAAAGTAGAAAAAGACAAGTTTAAACATAGTAAAACTCCAAGCTTAAAGAAATACAACAACAACATACCCAGTGTAATCCCACAAATTTGCTCTAAAAATGAATTTATTGATTAGGACAAGGAGGGGAGATATCTATATTGAGCTCTTCGTTAAGAAAATGTATATATCTTGTGTGATTATGAAACAGAAAGGTTCTGCATTATCAAATGTAAATAAGAGGTGCAAATATGTCTTCCATTTTTTTGATTAGTAAATATCTTTCATTAATAATACACTAAGATTGTCTGAAGAAAATATATATATAAGTACATGTGTGGTTCATCTAATCAATGAGGTCCACATATATAAACCTTTTTTTAGATATGGACAACTATCTTCCTCCGTCCCCCCAGGAACCCCTTCTGCCCAGGCCTCGATAATCACCGGTTCCTACTTTGTTCCATAGGTAACTTGAACTCCAACCTCAAGGTTGATGTGGAGAGTCCTTTCCTTTCCACTAGGTTACCCCTCCCTTGTTAGGTCCACACATATATAATTAAAATAAATAATTACATATCATCATGAAAATTCTAAGAGGAAGGGCACGTGATTCTCAAACTAAGATGGAAGTATCTCATGGACAATAGGTCCTAGAACCATTGATGACCCTGGACAACTTCGCGTATTTGCACCTCTTGCTTTATTAAAAGGTGGGCGTGGGGGACAGATTCACAGTTAGCTGTTTCGAAATTCAAGGATTTCATTCTAGGCTAGTTATTCCTTCACGTTCATGAACTAAAACAAAATAACACAAGTTTAAAACTATCATATTAACAAAATTGAAAAATTAGGAATTCTAGTTAGCATACGGCATACCATTTACCTTCTGGAATATTAAGGATCAAATGAGAGCCAAGACATGCATAAAAGAAAGGCAATTTTACAATCTAAATAGAATTCATCATGCAAACAGCTTACCCCAAATCATTAAGTGCAAGAGCAACTGCACAAAAATTTGGAAGACCACTTCTCATGACCTGTTAAAGTACGTTCAAACGTTATCACAGAGCACATTGTAAATGTAGAACAAAGGGGGATGCAGCATAAGTACAACTTAATAGAAACAACATTACTGGTTGAATATTACTTCGAACTTCAAATACAAAAAGGTTATATGTCTAGCCTGATATATAAATATCATGACGAGTATTCTTTTCTCTTTCAAAGTAAGATTATTGACTAAGTTTTGTCTCTACAAACTGCATGTGTACAGTTTTAGATGGCCAAGCCAAATATCACAGAATACAGAGGAAAACAATATGTCCACAAGTTGTACTTACATCATAAGTGTCTACAAGGGCCAAAAAACTTCCAGGAAATGCAAGTGCATATGAGGCGAAAGCTGCTAACTCACTTTGGTTTGTCTCACTGAAAATTCCACCTAATAAGTGTGACCACTGAAAAGATCAAAGAGGTATCACATCAATGACATTCATGCTCAAAATGGAAGAGAAGCAGATTCCAGAGTAATGTTCTATATTGATATACTCTAATGATGCTACAAGGATTTTTAAACTTTGTGCAAAATTAAGGAAAGGCCCACATGAGATTCATAATAGATTTCCAGCCTCATTGTTAGAGTACTAAGAGAAGACTCAGTAACAAAGATATTTCATTGTTATCAATCATAAAAAACATGCAGATTCTCTTCATAATGGTATGCAACCCCTGAGTAGCATTATTTATTCCTTTTTGGGGAGGAAAGGTGGGCACAACCTAGCATGATAGTTACCTCTAAGCACACAAATCGTCTGAGAGGACATAGTTTATCTCATTGGAATCATACACATTAGGCACATGTCCAGCTAGCTACGAGTTCAGCTATCCGTAGGGGTTAAGCAGAATTAAATGAAGGAATTATACATCATACTCCCTTTTGGCAATCAAATGGTTACATAAAGGCCCTCAGGTTTTCTATGCTAGGCCTATTTTATTAAGCACTGACAAGAATTGACTATCTGACAATCACTCAAACCACATCTGCTCTTGACAGTGTGAATTTTGAGCAGGTTTGGTAAGAAAGACTAGGAGCTTAGTTCAGTATATTGAAAACAAAAGGTGAAAATTGAAGTCAAAGCTAAATGATATTTGAAATGAAAGAGGTGATAACAATATAGAGAACCAATATGATCTATCAGAATGCATAAATCGAAATGGTCAGATTCCAAGAAAAAATCAAATGGAAGACTTCAATAAAGTTTTGATGATCTAACTGTGCATCAAAAGAATGAGATAATTAATACCTTTAATTTGTCAAGCCATGTCTGTACCAGACTAACAAAATCCTCACAAACACTAGAACCATTATGATGTTTAAGTGATTTCTCTATGATCTCATCTGGGCTCTGCATTATAAGGACTAAGTTAAATACCAGATGACTTCAAGCAAGTAGAAGACGTTGAGTGCACAATCTAGAGCAAAAGAAGTACTAGGCATCTAGAGAACATTTGAATACTTAATTTACTTGTCTTTATATTCATTAATAAGCAAGACAATGTGCTCACGACAAAACAATTGATAGTAACAAAACTTGAAATCATTATCCACAGAGGGAACATGACATAATTAGTTCATAAATTACATTTCACACATCTACTTAGGATTCTAGCTGAAGCCTGGATAATAGATCATGTAGTTTTTGATAAGTCAGGACAGAAAATCATTTTATCGTATGTATAACAATAATTAGCTCTAGGCTTGCCATTCCAATGCACATAATTTCATATGAGCTGTGATTGAGCTATGTGCAAGTATGCACTGACTAACATATTCAACTGATGCCACTCAATGACATTGAGGTAGAAACTACAATTGTCACTTAACCAATTGAGTATATACAAGCATTTATGTACCCTATCAATACATATGGAGCCATATGAGAAAAAAAACACTTGCATTCCACTTACAATAGTGAATGACTCTATGAAAGAGTTGAAGTAATTTGTTTAACAGCCAAGAACATCTTTTCAGTATTAAATTCACAATATTGTCATTAGATATGTGTTACAGATGAAATGATTATGTCTGCATTAAATTGGCCAGAAAGAAAATAGATGTGGTAATTATACCTTCAAAACAACTGTAATAATGAAAAATGGTAATAATAACAATAGATTGGTAACTGAATACAAACTAACATTCATATAAGGGACTATAATGGG
The DNA here is from genome assembly GCA_029582605.1 of Solanum gracilifrons. Lineage (NCBI taxonomy): Eukaryota > Viridiplantae > Streptophyta > Magnoliopsida > Solanales > Solanaceae > Solanum > Solanum gracilifrons. The sequence continues at coordinate 24,525 of JAJOOH010000973.1, forward strand.
AATTTGAACGGAGCATTTTACTAGCCTAAGACATGTTACTTACTATGCTTTGACTAAAGACTAGATCTTTAAGAAATTATCATTTTGAATACAGAGGGCCAAACAAACTGTCAGAGCACTTTGATATCTCACAGATCTCACTTAGTTCAAGGGAAGGCAAAGCTGTTTTGAAGGTTGCACCTACCATAAATGAGCTAACAAAGGCATGGGAATGTGTCCCACGGAGTGGGATTCCAAACAGCTTTCCAGCTGCTACATTGCTGTCAAATCACAAAAACACAGTGATCCTCCAGTCTTGGTTATGATTAAAAGAAACAAAACACCAACAGGAATAAAATAGTGTCTCAGCGTTCTAACTTGCAAAAAGAAATTTTATTTCCTTGTCAAAATGATAAAACATAACCAGCAAAAAAGAAAACGCTAGGTTGCAGTAATCTGTAAAGCAGCATGTAAACGTAAAAATACACCATAGTTTTTTATCAAGTTTAACCATCCATCTTACGGATCAAATTCTTCCTTGAATGATTGATTTTCTAGTTAGATCATTAGAAAAAAGAAAAAATACTTTCTTTTCACCTGCATGATCTTGTTCCTTGAATAAGAATAAAACAACATGTAACTCACAATTGCAGTGATCCTTCCTAATATGACCTGCTTCATTTTTGGAAGAGTTCACAAAATATTCTTTTACATATTGAAAGAAAATTGAATCTAAAGGACCTTGCTTCACAGAAAGTAAAGTGGTTGATGGACTACACACTTGAGAGTTCTTCAAAATCAAAATTAATCCAAACACAGTAGAAGAATTTGTGTGTTTACTACTAGTTCTTGAGTCTCTAAATTTTATAATAAAATATGATGAACTTAGAAATCCACATCGCTATGAATAAGATAAGTAGATGATGCATTTCATAAAGACACGGCGAAACAAACACGAAATCACCTTGTCGCATCAAATCCACCCATGTAGCAATACTTGGATGCTGATATACCACCATCAGGACCCTACTCATGAAGGTACAAAAGTTTGTTCACAGTTTGTACATCATATAGAATTTAAAGATGACAATAGGAAAGATAAATAACCTGTGCTCTCCTAAGCCCAAATTCAAGCAATATTTTGGACCTTCCAGCAACGAAACGGTGTCTTGCAGCATTAGTAGTAACTAGTGATGCATAATTTATGAGGTTTACAAATGGTGTTTCCAGTAGTTGAACCACCTTTGAGATACAAGCAATCATTAAGCTTATTAAAGATGTACATGAGAAGATCCAACAGACAACCCTGTTGAGATGCTTCGAAAGAAACCACTAATAAAGGATAGTGTTAATGCGACTCACAGCAACTGGTCCTTCAATCCTCATCAGCGGTACCTTGGGAAAAACTACTGATCCTTCAGAAATAGAATATATCTCAATATCTGAACAGTCAAGTCTTCGAAGGTACTCAAAGAAGCCATCCTACATAATCCATTTAAATATGCTTATGGTCAAGCACTCACAATTCTCAGCACTGCAAAAAATTCTTTAAAGTATACAGAAACATATTCCCTGAAGAAGCACTCCATTCTCCCACATACTTTCCCTTTTAGATTTCCCAATCAATTTTAATAAGTCGGAAGTGCTAATACATTTTAAATACCACAATAGTTTCATAAAAGAATTACTTTTACACTTCCCAATCGAACTTCATCTTTTAATCTATTTGTCTTCAACACAAAAGCCAAACTATGGGCCCACATGCTCCTAAACAAATATTGAACAGCGCATACTAATATTCTGTTTTAAAATTGTGCCAAACAAGAAGTGAATAAACAAGATGGAACGATGAAGTAGTATAAAGCATGACCAAGTGGAGCATCAGTCACAGCTTGATTATCTCAAGCATACCGGGATGACGTGTTCGTGACATAGGCATGAATTCCCAAAGAAAAAGTACAGTTGCATTAATTGTCTATGACCATATTTGGCCAATGGAAGATAAACGCATCAAGAAAGCATTTGTTCCCAAATTTTACAGACGATTTGAATAATAGCCTTAGAAAAATCCAAAAACAGAGGATAATAGAAAAGGATAAACAAATGACCACATGATAGCTTAATTCAGATAGCAGAATTCAATATATCAGCACAAAAAGTAAACTTAATCCCACATTATGTGATGCAAATCAAGATAGCAAGATTGATATCAAGAATGGGGTTGTGGGCCATCTTGGATATGAAAGTTCCCAATCACCCACAAAGGGCTCAAAGTATGATGGAAGATTCATTAAAAGAGACTATTCTTGATATCAATCTTGCTATCTTGATTTCATCATTATGTCTCCATATTTGCTTGTTAATAACAACTTTACCTCACATGACGAGGGCAACGATGACCTGATAAAATCTATCTCATCCTCAGTAAATTTAAAGTTAGCAATAAACTTTATGCACTCTTCTAAACCAGCAAATATTGTATATTCACCACCAAATGGATTCCTCCGAAAATACAAGTCAAACCTGAAAATACAACCAAATACTTAAAACAATCAGATTAATCCGCTTGCCCAGCAAACAGCTAAAATTATCAAAATTCTTCAATGAAACATCAACTTTGACCATAAAGTAAATGATCAATCACATCAGAATTCAGAACATCAAACGAATAATATAAATGAAACTTTATCGAAAATGAAGAGGAATTAAATTCGAAATTGAATACTAACACAGCTCGTTCATTGTGTTTTCCAGCTTTCCAGTAAGCATAGGCCATAGTAAACTGATAGAGATCTGTTAAAATAGGCGTAACCATAGGATTGGTCGGTCCATCAATATTGGCACTCTCAGGCCGGCCATTAGGTGTAGTTTCAGCCATAATTATCCTCCTCTGCGAAAATCCTAGGGTTAGCGGAATTGAAATTCGGTTTTACAGAACAGAGAGAATTTGTTTAGACCGTTACAAACAAAGTTGAGAAAAGACGAATGAATATATAGAGCGCCAAGGATTAGATCGGACTTATTAAAGCTTCATTCTTTGCTTTTGCCTTTTTAACTTTAGAGAATACTGGAAAGGCGCACTCCACTTAACGCCTGGCGGCTTGGATTGATGTTTGGGTTGGGTTACTTGGACTGGCAAAGTCTTTTTACTTTTTGTCAAAGAATTGGACTGTGAAGTCCACACAACAAGTTGGTCCTCCACTTTATTTTTTCCCCAAAAATGGGGGCAAGCCGGCAAGGGAAGGAAAAAACGGCACGGTGGAGAATTTAACTTTCATCAATAATATATATGAGAATTCAGATGATCAATCAATTTAGTTATTAAAATTCCCTCCTCTATTTTATTTAGCTAGTGTTTGATTATAGATTTTGGATAAAATTTTACAATTTTATGTTTGAATATCTAATTAATTATGAAATTTGATCAGATTTTATTTATATCTTTCACTTTCACTCACAAAATTTTAATTCTTTAAAACACTTACATACTTAGCAAAAAATATGATATTATTGAAAGGAAACCTATATATGCAATATTTTTATTAGATAAAACTATATTGATCATTATTGAATAAGTTTAATGCATCAACATAACTGGTTAGAATTCATATAACTTACTTTAAATTAATTTGAAATTATAATGAGTAACTATTATTCTTATTATAAAGATTATAATTTAGTCAGACAAATCTCTTGCACCATGTATAGAATTTTCATTGTTTCTTTTCTTGTCCCCTATTATCATAAAGAGGTCTTTTTAGGAAAAAAGGGAAACTAATTTTCTTTTGCATAATATAGACTAATAAATGCCCTATTTTTTTTTCAGTCATCACAAAAAGGAATAGGGGAGTACTTGTGGGCATTATTATTCCAATTACAAAGTTGCAATACATCAAGGCCACTACTTTAGTTTCTTTTTATTTTTGTCTATTCCCTTGGCTAGTCTCAACATTAAGCCAATAAGGATTTTCCATGCGTCCAAATTTAATAGGGAAATGAAATGAGACAAATTTAATTTATATACGTATTTTTAATAATAATCGATGAAAAGTAAGTCAAATGGTTTACGCATTTGCTATTTTTATATTTCTTACTTAGGTTGTGTTTGTACATGATATATTTTCTATAAATAATTTTTTTTTGGTAGAGTTCTATTAAGAAAGTTAAAATTAAATTGTCTGGAGACCTATCTCTCACTTCCCAATTGGCACGTTCAAAGTATATTTCCTATTCTTTGTGATTCAAATTAAGTGATTAGACGAGAATTTTTCTTCCTATTTCAAATCAATCAACTACAGTTTTCTTCTGATCCAAGTTCCCACTTGCAGTCCATTCTTTACGGAATAAGAATAGAATTTTGGTTCTTTAACTTTTTTTTATTAACGAGCATTAGTAAGGTAATAAATGCATTTTACTTGGAATTTTTTTGAAGTTTTGTGAGTGAGTCTCAAAACCCCAAAACTGGCTTCAAACCGGTTTTAGGAAACTTGTAAATATCCGAAATTTATGGCCAAAGGTTATCTAGATAATCTGGTGATGCTTGGCATATACTTGGTTTCACTGTTCATTATATACACGCCAAATAAAAAAAGACAAACAACGTGAAAATTAAGGTGAATACATCCGCATATTCATTTGAGGTTAAAAATCTGCCATATATGTATAAATATTTGAACGTGCGTCCAAATTGTTATAGAGATATTAATTTGAGGTTTATGTTAAAATCCATAAAATTCAAATCTTGAATTCGTCTCTGGTAGAATCGTACCATCCTCAGATTAGTCAAACGCATATGAGAAAATAGTCATCACGAAACATATTCTATGCCTAGTAGTAATTTTCTTATTTCATAACAAGATAGAAAATAGTCCAATCTTTACATTTATATTCCAACTTCTCCGCAGAAGCAATGCAGATGTGATTCATTCAAAACAATGGCTTTTGAGCACAAAAGTTAACAACATTAAACATCCTAAGCAGCAAGATGCATGTCTCATAACTTCGACAAAATCCAGCAGGGCGATGAAGTCCAAAATTTCAGAAGTTGCTGCATTCACCTTAGATAATGTCAACTTAAGAACTTCTTCCGAAGTGACTAACAATAGAACAAGGAAATTCAGGAATAAAGATAAAAAAAAATTCATTGCTATGGAAGAGCACGGGTGTAGTCAGTAATGTGAGTTCACTTACCTATACAGTTGGGGGGAAAGAAGTTGGTCGCAATACAGATTGGTTTCATTCATAGCACCAAACTGATATCGAAGCAAGCAGGCTTCCCGAGTGTTTCTCTTCAGGTTAGATGCATCGGTATCAAAGGGAACTGAGAATGCCACATTTGCTCCTATGATACAATGAAATAGAAAATGGTAAAGAGACCTGGATAAAAGGCAAAAGTTGTCAATTAGGCAAGGATGTCAAGCAAATAATCTACCAATTGATGCAGTTTTGGTTGTTCCTTCATTCATTCCATACATAGGTAAGCCATCCTCCCTCCAAATTTCCTTTACAAACAGAATGTGAATGTCAGATGGTTATATAAATTGATTCCTTAATCTGCAATTCTGCATCCTCGTAAAAAGGGCATTCCGATAGGTTATGAATCCGACATACCTTGCTGGTAGATCTTGAGAGCTGAAAGGGATCAAGGTCAATATTCATTGATGACTCTGGCTCAAAAGCACTGTCTGAACGGTTTACATTTGACATAGTCACCAGTGGTGTTAGCTTAGTTTCTGTATAATTTTTAGTTGGATTGAAAATGGCGTTTAACGAGGCATCTCGGTTTACTTGGAGATTCCCAGCCACTTTAGCATTTGTGAATCCTTTTCCCTCGCAGAAACCTATTTTTTGCTGGGACATTTGATTTTGTAGTAGCATTCGGGGCAGGCCAAGAGGATACATGTTTAACCCGTTTCTCATCGTCAACATCTAAAGATCAAAGTACATTGTTATGCTATAAATCATACAACTTAATCGAATTAACCAGTGTTAAATGAACAGATAACCAAATCTAGAACCAATCTAGGAAATATCCTGATCAATGAGTCAAATAACACCACATGTTCGTTGCAATTATCTGAACTTTGAATTTCACAACATTTGGGTCACTCAACACAATATTCTATCCAATTTGCTAATTATTCGTTGATCTCTAATATACATTATTCTCTAAAAAAATTATTCACAGAAAATAACTCCCCATCATACCAAATAAATCACATGCAGCAAATTAAAACAGAAGCATCAAACCTGTACTTGGAGCTGAAGCTGCTTAAGATACTCAATGGCTTCATCAAGCATTGAAGCCTTGTCAGTCTGTCCAGAAATCCATCAGAAAATAATTATATCAAAATCTTTAACTGAAAATTGAAAAGCTAAAATTTATATTCTAGTATTTACTAATTTCAAGACTCATTCAAAATTCCTAAATATGCAACTCCTCACCTTATTTGAATTCGGAATAAGTTTTTGCAATGCTTTCATCTTCTCATTAATCCTGCTTCTTCTCCTCTGTGAATCATATTCTAGATTTAAACTTAGCGAGTTCAACTCCTGAAATCAGACAATAATAATCATAAAAATAAACAACCTTTTCAGACAAATTGTGCACTTCAGCTGCTCTGCTTCTCTTGGAAGTGTTACGAGATGGCGGTTGAACTGAAGCTTCCTCCCCCAAATCCTCAGTACCATCCTGCATATTAAAAAAATCACTATTATACATCACAGGGAAAATGAAATATACCAGGACAATGATCAAATTCGGAAATAAAAACTTACATAAACTAATTAATCTAAACGAATTAAATAGGAAAGTGTAGAAAATTTACCTCACTTTCACATTCATACTCATCCGGATCGTTATCCATGGTCCCAACAGATGACGAAGAAACATTAGTTGCACCATTATAAGAAGAAGAGAAAATGCCGCCAGCTGATGACAAATAGCCATGTTGATTATTATTAGGCATAAGATGAAGTAATGATGAGGAATATTGCATTTCATTACCCTTCAGGGCCATAAAATTGGATGAAGACGAAGACGAAGAAGGATGGAGAATATGACGAAGAAACACAGAAATATCATCCGGTTCAGGTTCAGGGTCAGGATCAGTCAAAGAAAAAGAAGCAATATTAGCATTGTAATGATAAACATTGTTGTTCGCCATAATAATAGTATAAATATGCAGATATTTTTTATCACAGCAAAATCAAGTTCAGTGTTGAGCAGAACAAGTTAATTTCTTGTATGTGCAAAACTCAGTTGTACACTCTTTTATATCCAGGAGTAGGTGACATTTTTTGGGTATATGCCCCGAACGAGCGTGTATTTTATTAGCCAACCATACCATGCTTAGTTAACTTAAAAGTAGAGACAGACATAGGCCAGAGTGGGCGGATTCGCATTAAAGTGAAAAAACCAATTGAATTAACGTCTTATTTGGAGTATATACTTGTCATATACACCTAATAAATTACTCCAATTACAGAAAAAGAAACAGAGTAGGGGTAAACTAGCAAGTTGATTTTGATTAGACTTTGACTGGTCTTCTTTTGGTTCTGAGAACTGATGCATTAGGGAAGTTGGTAAACTGCTAAAACTAAAAGAAAGAAATTGACAGGGTTGATAGGAAAATTGTTACTGCCGTTGTAGTACTAATTTAATATCCAAAAGATTTCGTAATTTTTAATTAAAATCACAAGATTTAAAAATATTTTTGTCAAATCAAACTAAACACATAAATTGAGATGGGAAAGTAGTTTAATATGGCGACGATGTTAGGTGAAGCCAACTTTCTGGCACACGTGAAGCACAATTGTGGACATGCTCTTCAACTAGCTCAGTTCCAGAGAGTATATACGTTCCACTTTTATCGAACACTGTTCCATTTCTGCTCTCTTTTTTACTTCTCTCTATGTTTTCTAAAGTATTTTTACTACACGGTTGTTGTTTAGACCATTTCCAACCCAACACTAAATTTTATATCAAATTTCGTATTTGGTGTAAAGTTTGGTGTTTTGAGCTCCAATTCACACCAATTTTTACATCAAATTTGGTGTGTGAAATTTGGTGTAACACTATTCATCACACTAATTCACTTTTTAAATATTTTAATATTATTTCATTATACAAACTTTTAATTAAACATTATATAAATTGTATGTTTTAATTAAATCTCTTGTATATTTAATTATTTTTTATGTAATATTTTTATAATATTAATTTTAGATATAAAATTTAGCTTTTTTATAAATTAATTTTTCTATATATGACTTTTTTTTAAAATTAAATTTATGTTAATTCTACTATAAACTACAATTAGCCTTCACAAAAATTAAAAATGCAAACATATAAATTTTTAAACAAATAATACAATGTACTTAAAAATAACCGAAAATAATAAACATTCAACAAAGTAGTAATTGACACATATCAAAATTGAAATATAAAATACATAGTAATTTTAAAAAGAAGTGCTACATGATATATTAACTTAATGTATTATAATGCACAACATGATAATTGAGGATGAGCGTAATCTTAATGCACCAATTCAAGATGCGTCGGAAGGTCCAACTCCGACCATAGAACTGGCAATAGATGAAAATTATCAATTTCAACAATTTTTAGCTCGATATAAAAAAAATAAAGGACAAAGAAGCTCATTTTGAACTACGTAATGCATTAATAGAGCATTTATGGGAGCACCGTAGTGATCTTGAAAGTTGAATATTTATGTAGAATTTAAAATAATTTTTTCAATTAGGTAATGTTTATTTAATTGTATTTCATTAATGATTTCACTTTTATTTGTATCATCCATTATTATGTATAATGTATAATATTTGTTAGCAATTTATATTATTTAAAAAATTATGGTACAAAATAATTTTATATTAAACGATTATAAAAGGAAATAATATGAATTATATATGGTGAATGTTTTAGAAAGAATTTGTTTTATGAAATAAGAAAATATAAATGAAATAAAAAATAAGATAATAATAAGAGAGAGAGAAATATTCATTTTTTGTGTAAAATTTGGTGCAGTGGAATGTGTTGATTACACCAAAAATAGTGTTGACACCAAATTTGGTGTAAAATTTGGTATTTGGTTTGGAGATGCCCTTATCACTTCTGGTCCGAAATAACTACTCAGAATATATGAAGTTGATTTAATTTAATTTAATTTTAAATATTATTTAAGTTGATGTGTGATGACTCTCCGTAAATAAAAAGTGGCACATTAAGACAGAGTGTATGCATAATAAGGTTTTAGATATATATATATTTAAATATCGTAAAGTTACCATATATTTCTTGTAAATTTTTAGATTATTTATTGAAGCAACTATGATAAATTTTAAAATTGATTAAAATTGGGACATAAAAAATGTAATATTCAAAAAAGAAAAAAGTAGAACTCCTATTTGAAGTTAAAGGGAAAAGGATTGAATGTGCAAATTGAAATTTGGTTTGGACTATGTAACTTAAAGTAAATTTAAGAAAATGTGAGTGAAATTTAATTTTCACTTTTTTTTTTCAAATTTTAAACTAATTATTTTTATAATAAAATCAATAAGTTGGGCAATATTTAAAAAATTCATAGACAAACAGCTCCTAATTACGTAGTTGTTGTTTTTTGTTTCTCGTTTGAATAGAACCTTATACGAGAAAATACTCTCTATTAAAAAAAATTACACCCAATTTTTTTTATATAATACTTTTGATTAAAAAAAAAAAGTTTCGTTACACCAAGTCAATTGATGATATTTAAAGCAAGAGAAAAAGGCAACATTAATAACCATAGTTTTCAGCAAGGCCAACCAACTCCATTTCCTTGTTTCAATTGATTGATAGCCTTTATAGTCGCAGGCTATGTGTATAGGGAGTTAATTTGATGAAGAAAACACGATGTCCTGCTTTTTCTTACTTACCAATTCAATGTAATGTGAAAAATAGCAGCAGAAAATCATTTGATTCCTCAATTATATTGACTAGTCGCTTTCCAAAACAGAGTTAGCTAATCAAATAGTACCTAAATAGTAGTACTTCCTCTTATTTTTTGATCTTTTGAATATGAATAGTAAACTTTATTAATTCAAGTAGAGTTCGGAACCTAAATAAGCCACAAAAAAATAAAAGTGATCAAAATAAGTCACTATTCTAGTGAGTAGCACTGCCCAGTGGAAGAAAAAATTTCACTTTATCCAATATTTCTAACGTTTTTCGTTAGTCTCATAATGTGTATATTTTAATATATAACGAAACTATTTCTTACACCTTGTAAAATAGAACTATTTCTTCCATTTTGTAAAGTGTAAGTTTTTCTTACACTTTGTAAAGTGAAACTTTTTCTTACACTTTATAAAGTGGAAGAAAAAATTATGTTTTACAAAGATGAATATTTTTCACGTTTTCCTTAAATTGTATCTCTTTATGAATTTTTTACTCCAATATTTGTCATACAATTATATTAATTTGACATATCATAACAGAAAAAAATATTACATTATGTATTTTTATTTTTTATTCTGAAAACTCCTTCATGCTCTATTTAAAGACATTCAAACATAGCACCTTCAACATCTTTAGTCTTCTATTTTTCTTCATTTCAATAACAAAAAAATATCTTCTAATCCAAAAGTTAGAGTTTCGATTTATTGGGATGGCGAAATTATACATGACGGAAATACCGTTAATTATAATTGTCCTCCTAAACACAATGCTAAATATTCAATTAATGTCCGATATCATAAATTTCTTTCATCAATTTATAAAAGAATTGGTATAAATAGTACTGATTATAATTTGATTGTAGTCGAAAAATACCCTACTTCATTTTTATCACAAGAACAAGTAAATTTTGGAGAGTGATTATGTATAATGATGAATCATTGACCCATTTTTTGAGGGTTCCAAATGACTAGATAGATCAAATCAAGTTAACAATACTTGAAATCTATGTTAAAAAGGAGCCTAAGACTAGTCAACAACGTTCTCCTTTATTGATCGATGTTCATCCCCGATTAGAAAATTCTAATAGCGTTGATGAATTTCCGATAACTCAATCTACTGATTTTCCTAACATGACTCATTATAAAAATATTCTTACCGATCGATATGATTTTGATTTGAACGAAACTATCAATGAAAGTGATTGGTAATGCTCAATAATTATATTTCAATTATTATTTGTTGATTTTGTCAATTATTTATTATTTTATATAATTTATTTTTATTATTATTATTATTATATATTTTGTAGTGGTTTACCTCAGCAAGATAGGAATATTGCTCCAAGCTATGGACTAGATAATTATTTTGGTCAGTCCTCACATTTTGAAATGACAAAAAATGTTGGGACATCCTTAAATTTTCATGTCTCGCCTACTCTTGATGCAAATGATTATCGGTATGTCCAACACTTGATTTTTAATTTAAGTAAGTTAATTGCATGAGA
>JAJOOH010000975.1:0-29820 GCA_029582605.1 Solanum gracilifrons
CACCCAACCAGCAGGTACAAGTGGAGCTAATCAATCTAGTGGACAAAGGACTACTGCATGCGCTTATGCTATGAGGCAGAGGGATGAGCAAGATGGACAAGACATGGTTGTCGGTAAATTTCACTTATTTGGCTTATCTGTGTTTACACTGTTTGATCCTATTTCTACATATTCCTATATTTGTTCATCACTTGTTCTTCCTGAAAATGTGAAATTTATGAGACTTAATTATGATGTCCTGGTTGAAAGTCCTTTGGGTTATCAGGTTGTGTGTAATCGAATTTATCGTGATTGTCCCTTCGTGATTCAAAACCTAGTCTTCCCTGCTGATTTGATGAAATGCCCTTCAAGGGTTTTGATGTTATTATCGGGATGGATTGTCTTTATAAACATCATGCAGTGGTAGATTGTAGGTCAAAGCATGTGACCTTTAAAGATCCTACATTTTCACACATCATTGTACAAGGTGAAAGATCATTGACATCTAGTATTATTTCTGCGGCCTTGGCAAAAAAGTTGATATACCAAGGTTGTAGGGCATACCTTGCTCACAGAGTTCCCTTGTATCAAGGACATACATGATGTATGTGATTTTCCAAAAGCCTTCCCAGAAGATCTTCCTGGATTACCCCCGGAAACATAGGTTGAGTTTCCAATCGAGCCTATTCCTGGATCTAACCCTATTTCTATCACTCCTTATAGAATAGCTCTAGCAGAATTAAGAGAATTGAAATATCAATTGCAAGAACTTCTTGAGAAGGGTTTTATTAGACCTAGTGTTTCTCCTTGGGGAGCCCCTATTTTATTCGTAAAAAAGAAAGATGGCACTCTTAGGCTTTGCATTGACTATAGACAATTGAACAGAATAACAATCAAGAATAAATATCCACTACCAAGGATTGTTGATTTGTTTGACCAACTGAAGGGTGCTAAATTATTCTCAAAGATTGATTTAAGGTCTGGATATCACTAACTGCGTGTTAGAGAGAAAAATATTCCTAAAATTGCTTTTAGAACTCGGTATGGTCATTATGAATTTTTGGTGATGCCATTCGGATTGAAAAATGCTCCTGCGGTATTCATGGATCTAATGAATCGAGTATTCAAACCTTATCTTGATCAATTTGTGGTTGTCTTTGTAGATGATATTTTAATATTTTCCAGAAGTAGTGAAGACCATTATAGACACCTTCGGCTTGTTTTGAAAATTTTGAAGGAGAAAGAACTTTATGCTAAACTTTCCAAGTGTGAATTTTGGCTTGATGAAGTGGCTTTTCTAGGACATGTGGTATCAACCGAAGGCGTGAAGGTGGATCCTAGTAAGATACATGAAGTTTTTGAATGGATACCTCCAAAAATTCCAACCGAGGTAAGATGTTTCTTGGGCTTAGTAGGGTACTAGAGAAGATTTGTGAAAGGCTTTTCCATTATCGTCTCCCCTTTGACTAAGCTCTTGCAGAAGGAAGTAAAGTTTATTTGGGATGACAAATGCCAAGAGAGCTTTGAAACTCTCAAATACTTGTTGACTCAAGCACCTATACTTACTCTACCAATTGAAGGGAAAGAGTATGTAGTATACAATGATGCTTCTCACAATGGTCTAGTATGCGCTTTGATGCAAGAAGGGAAGGTTATTTCTTATGCCTCTCGTAAATTAAAACCCCATGAATTGAATTATCCTACTCATGATCTTGAACTTTCTGCTATAGTCTTTGCTTTAAAAATATGGCGGCATTATTTGTATGGAGAGAAATGTCATATAATTACTGATCACAAGAGCTTGAAGTATTTGGGTACTCACAAGGAGCTAAACCTAAGACAACATAGATGTCTTGAACTCATCAAGGATTATGACTGCACGATTGATTATCATCCAGGTAAAGTCAATGTGGGTGCAGATGCCTTAAGTCAAAAATCCTTTGCAAGCATTTCTTTGAGTCCTTTACCCTTGCTCCTTGAGTTGAGAGCCATGAATGTTTGTTTCACACTTGATTCAAATGGTTATGTTATTGCTAATTTGCAAGTAAAGCCAATATTACTTGAACAGGTGAAAGAAGCACAAAAGTTAGATGAGAAACTTGTAAAACTGACTAGAGAAACTCAAAATGGAGAAAAACTTGATTTTACCTTAATAGAGGATGGTGTCTTATTTTATCAGAACAGGTTATGCGTCCCTAATGATTACAAATTGAGGAGAAACATACTGAATGAATCACATACTTCACCATATGCAATGCATCCTGGAGGTACAAAGATGTACCAGACCATCAAAGAACATTATTGGTGGAATGGTATGAAGAGAGATATTGCGGAGTTCATTTCCAAATGTTTGGTTTGTCTACAAGTAAAGGAAGAACATCTAGTCCCAATTGGTTTACTACAACCTTTGTCGATGCCGGAATGGAAATGGTAGAGAATAACTATGGACTTTGTTTCTGGACCTCCTTGCTCTTAGAGAAATCATGATGCAATATGGGTGATTGTGGGCAGGCTAACAAAGAGTGCTCACTTCTTAGCAATCAGAATGGATTACTTACTTCAGTGTTTAGCCGAGTTGTACATTAATGAAATTGTAAGACTACGTGGGATCCCTGTGTCTATTGTATCTGATCGAGACCCAAGGTTTACATCTAGATTTTGGGTACTAAGTTGAAATTTAGCACTTCGTTCCATCCTTAAACAGACGGCTAGTTGGAAATAATGATACAAATTTTAGAGGATATGCTTCGAGCTTGCATTATGGAGTTTGAGGGTAGTTGGGAAAAACACTTGGTTTTGATAGAATTTGCTTATAATAATAGCTACCAATCGAGTATTGGAATGCCTCCCTATGAAGCCCTATACGGAAGAAAATGTCGGACCCACTCTTCGTTGGAGTAAAGTTGGTGAAAGAAAGCTTGTTGGTCCTGAAATTGTGCAACAAACAGAGGACAAGGTAAAAATTATCAAGGATCGTCTAAAGATTTCTTCGGATAGACAAAAGTCGTACACTGATCTTAAAAGGCGTGACATTGAATATAAAGTTGGAGATAAAGTATTCTTAAAGGTGTCTCCATGGAAAAAATTATGAGATTTGGCCAAAAAGGAAAACTTAGTCCCCGATTTATTGAGCCATATTAGATACTTGAAACGGTTGGACCAGTTGCATATAAATTAGCTTTGCCACCAGAGTTAGACAAGATCCACAATATCTTTCATGTTTCTATTCTCAGAAGATATTGTTCTGATCCATCACATGTTCTTCCAATTGAGTCTATTGAAGTTAATCTTCACTTGACTTATAATGAAGAACCTATCCGAATTGAAGATCGAGAAGTAAAGAAACTTAGAAACAAGAGAATCCACTTAGTAAAGGTACTTTGGAGGAACCATTCTAGGAAGGAAGCTACATGGGAGAGAGAAGAAGACATGAAGACCCAGTATCAGCACTTGTTTCGGGACTAGTTTAATTTCTTTAAGGGGGAGAGATTGTAACACCCCTAAATACTAGACCAAAATTCGCATGTCGATACACCATTGCTTAATTACTAGAATATGTTTTATTCTCATTTTGGGAAATTGAAATTTTGTGATATTTGCAACCTTGCTTAACATAATTGTGATCGTAATTTAAGGTATTGTATGGGGGTATTTACATAATTTTCTAATTAGAATTACATATAAATTGAAAGTGTTGGTATTAGGTATATACATATAGGTATATATGTATGCTTTTGGGTAGCCTACTTTTATTTGGGCAGCCCTTTGAGTGACTGCTGTACATGTGACTGGCCTCACTTTTGAGACTATATTTTGACACCTCTTCTATTAAAATTCATATCACCTGAAGTATAAGGACCTTAAAACATTATCTAACAAGTTGTTCTTCAAAATCACAATAGAAACGCTTGGTCCTTTTGGCTGGAATTCGAGACACACACTTGTTTTTGGTATTTTATGAATACCTCTTTCTCTAAAACTTAGTTTACAGTGAATAAATATGATTTGGAAATACAATTCGTAGACTTACAACTTTTATGTTGACGTAAAACTCTAATTTAGCTGTTATCAATTCGCAATATGGGACGCAACATAGGACAAGTTCTGTCCAGATTTTGAAATTACAAAACCTGTATGAACAACTGTTAGTGTTTTGAATATATCCTTTTATACAAAATATATTTTGTGGTGATTCTTGTTTGTTTGCAACCCTAAGAGAAATATCTACATCTTTCATGAAGGTAATAAAGTCTAGTTTTGCTGGTTTCCTTTCCAAATCTAAGTTGCGACATGAGGTACTAGGCTTGCCAGAATTACTGTTTTGGGAGCATAGTCGTATTTGTACAGGCTAAGCTTACTTGTGATGATAATCCTGTTTTACATCAACATTATTGAGCTTCTAGGAATTAAAGAAGTTATTTAATTGTATTTTTAAGGTTGTATTTACTTGTGACAAAGTTGAGGACCTTAAAACGTTGGTTGGTCTACGGTCTGAACTCGCGAAGTTATGTTGGGCTGCTTCTTTGCTAAAGCACTGAGGTTTGTAAATAAACCTGTACTTGCACTCTTTTAACTGCTGGTGTATCTGAAAATTGATCTTGGTACCTTGGTTACCTCTTGTCACTTTGGATTGTCGTGTTGGTATCCTTTAAGGCGTTAAAGACGCTTGTGTAACTCGCCCACTTGTACGGATTGTTTCATCATTGGGACCTTGTCTTTCTTGTGGTTGTGACTTTTTCACTATTGGCATGCCTCGTGATTCGGATCATTTGATATCTTGACTCTGTATTTTTAGTCCGTCTTAAGAATGGAAGTTGTCCATTTTAAGTACGAACTAGAAAGCCATTATTAATATGGTTGTTGGTTCTCTTGATTATTGGGCTTTGACCCTTATTGATACAGGGCGTCGTCCCTTCTTGATACCTACTTGTGCTTGGTGTGACGACATGATGTATATATTGGGCAAGCCTTGTTGTTGAATCTCTTGGAATATGGTGCTATAAGCGTTCTTGACATATGGATCTTTAAATATCGAACTTGATACTCTTTATATATTGTTTACTTGATTTATTTATTATGTACAATTATGCTGCCCATGGCTTGAGAAAGGTAACTTCGTGAATCTGAGGGATCCGAACCTATAGTTTTTGCACCACTAAGCTATATGCTTAGCTAGTTGTTTCTATCGTAGGGAATGTTCGAGAAATTGCATGAAGCTGGCCATTGGAGATGGAGATTTTGAGAGCCTTAAGGAGGATCACATTTGCATATAGGCATGTATATTTTGTATAAACTTTGCGACTTGTACATTATCTATGTGTTGCATATTTACATGAAATTTTGAGGACTAATTTGATCATGTCACCATGGGTTGTAATATAAGTATGTCTATATGTTTTGTTCTTTTGGGGTGTGTAAACCCAAGTCTTGTAATATATAAAATTTACTATTAGTTTTGAATGTTTGTGTGAAGCATGAGTAGCTGATATCGATACTCGAAAGTTGGTAATATTCTTGTTATCTCATCCTTAAGTGTGAGGATAATATATGCATGAAAAGCTCGTTAGTTATCTGGTTAAATTATTCTGGGAGGGTTTTCCGTCATAAGTTAAATTCCGCGCCATGTCAATTTTAACATCAAATAAATTTTTAAATGGGCAAGATGTATATCCTTAACTAAATTATTCGTTATGAACCTAATCCCTCTACTAGATTAAAATCAATATGCCCTTCGTTAATCTCTTTTAAATGTTGCAAGTATTAAATTAGGTTTCTCGTTAAGTGGTAGTATCCCTTCGAAAGGGTCGTTACACCGCATTAGTCACTTGCTCGGCGAAAGGATCGATCGGAACTTGAGGAAATTGGTGAGGAGCTTCTTGTTCTGCATTCTCCCTCACATTCCTTCTAGCATAAGCTCTTCGAGTAGCCATATTTTGTAGAGCATCACATAAGGATTAAGAGAGAGACCTTATAGAGTTAAAATCTATTGTATGACGTTAGAGTAATGAAAGATGTGGAGTTTCCTAATCATTTTGTAGCCTCTCATTCATAAATATGGTGCGCTTCACACTAATGAACAAGACTCTACTCGGCATGGCTTGAGACATCCTACAACCATTCTAAACCTTGTGTTGTGATTACTATGTTCGTCACGACCCAGGGTACCCCCTAGATGAAACATGGCGTATAGGACGCATAAAGACCCCATACAAGCCACTTAACATTTATAACATAAGAAATAGATCAATAGAAGTAAAATAATAGTCCAAGTCCAATTGTTTTATAAAAGAAAAGGGGAGTTCTAAAACACTTGTCTCAATAGCCATCTAGTACAATTGAATGAAATTGGACCTAGCCCATACTCCATGTCTAAAACTGAAATACAACAAGTAAACTGAAACAATGAAAATTCATCCTCAAAGCATGATGACTCACCAAAGCTCGAGAATCTCGAAATCAACCACTAGCCACGGAACTGAGAAACCTGATTGTGGGACCCTACATTTGGGGAAATGTCTGCAAGAGTATGTGTTACTACAAAACAATGTACTAAGTATGATATATATGCCTAAAACATTTAAATCATGCTAAAAGAGAACATTTCATGACATGCAATTGTCAAAGCTAAAACATGATATAAAAGAGTTAAGAAAAATAAGTCATAAAACCATGGTCAATGCAAGCTAACATCATTAAAGTCTTTGAACACATATGAGATACTTCTTGAAGTAACCTTAGTTCATTATTAATGTGGGGGATTAGCCTTAATCGACCTAGAGACCATGTGAGCTATAACATGATCCCTCGGTGTCTCTCACACAGAAAAAAGTTGTCGTACTTGCCAAGTAAGTTGATAAACTTCTAGGTTAAGTGGATCCACTAGCTAATGTCTATCTAGACAATCACCCTATCGGGGCACATAGGTATGGGATAAGGAGATAGCTACTAGAAGCCCAACCTCTACTAATGGGAGAGCTTCCATCTCAATGTCCTCTCGGTGATAAGCATAAATCCCACTGAATAGTCAATTCTTACTTGTTCTTTTTATCCATGGAAAGGAACATCATCTTTCTAATCCAAGCTAAATCTATCGATGTAAAGGTATCATTCAATAACCAATCCAAGCTAGATTTTGTTAGGATAGCCCTTAATCTTTGATTCAATAAGGTGAGAAAACAATTCAACCTTAGAATCCTTACTATGTGAGAAAACTTTTCACATCATGCTTTTATGTGTTTGTGAGAATACCGCTAAACAACACAACAACAACATCATCATTGATACTTTACTCTCAAAGCATCCCTAAAACATTTGCATAAATTTCATAAGAAATTGAATAAGTCCATAATTTACCTTTCAAGGTCAAAACCAACTTTCAATCATAAGCTTGTAGAAAACATGGGTTAGATATAGATTTCATCTTAAGTTCTTGTAACTCTATTAATACGTGCTTAATTTCATAAACCTCTTCCTTCATAATAAAAATCCCACCTCATATGATCAAAACTTAAAAACATGGGGATTACATGGGTTCATGGGGAAATCATCATAAAAATCATAGTATTTTATCAATTCATGCATAAAAGATCATAATTCGATCAATTAAATCAATAATGAAGAGAAACCATTACAATTGGAAAAAACCCTAGCTCAATTGGGGATTTCTAACTTTGAAAATAGAGGAATTTGGGAACTCCATGAATGGAAGGAATCCATGGATGAAAACTATCATACCTTGAATCCAAATGCTAATCTTCAATGGAGGAATTGAGACTTGACTTGAAACCCTAGGGTGAATCCTTCTTCTTCAAGCTTTCTAGAAAGAGAAATATTGGAGTGCTCTTCTTCTTGGCGAATTTGGAAAGAATGAAATGAATGGGCTAATTTGGGGCTTGAAATCACTTATATAGGGCTCTTAGTGAAGGGTAAAATGACATAATATAGGAATTATATAATGAGGAAAAAACTCAACTACCCTGAACTTAACTGCCAACCGCTATCCACGGATCACTAACGATAGACCATGGTCAGGTCGATGGGCCATCCTGCACGACTGTCGTTCATGGTCAGTAGGTTGAATTCTGGCCAATAAACCACGGGTCCAACAATGGACCGTGGTCCGACCTACGATTTGTTGGTCAGGCCATGGTCCTGACCCTTCAAAATCTCCTTAGGCAGGGCCATCCACGGACCACACCTACGGTCCGTGGTCCCATCCACGGGCCGTGGGTGGCCCTCGTGGGTTGCCACCTATAACTTTCTGAAATCAACCATAATACTCTCTATCGGATCCGGGGTGTTACATACATTCATGGCTTTGATGAATAAGGTGTTTAAACAATACCTTGATATGTTCTTAATTGTGTTCATTGATGACATATTGATTTATTCAAGCAGTGAGGATGATGACATAAATCATTTGAGGATTTTGTTGCAAATTATTAAGGACCAACACTTCTTTGCAAAGTTTAGCAAATGTGAGTTTTGGCTATGGTCCGTAGCTTTTCTTGGCCATATTGTTTCAAGTAAGGGTATTGAGGTAAATCCTAAGAAGACAGATGCAACCAAGAGTTGGCCAACATCTTTGTCCTCTTCGGATATTAGAAGTTTCTTGGGTTTATCTGGTTATTACATAAGGTTTGTGTAACACCCTGTATTGGAAAGAGGGAACATATAAGCTTTGCAACAAGTTCCAGGTGCCATCCACGGTTCGTGGGTTGGACTATGGACCATAGGTGGGTTCGTGGAGAGGGCCACCCAAAGTTCTCCAGGCAAGGTCCACGACTGGACTCACAGACCATAGGTGGGTCCACGGTCCTTGGTCCAGGGGTCCGTAGGTCAGGGCCAAACTCTATGACAACGAACGATGATTGACCAGGACGGACCATAGGTTAATCCACGGTCCGTCAATCACGGTCTCATGGTCCATGAGCTGGCAGTTATTTTAGGGGCACATGCGTCTTTTCCAGATTTAATTAAATCAATGTGGTGTCATTTTGCCTAAGTCTAGAACACCTATATAAGTATTTTTAACCCCTAAATTCCCCCACTCAAGTCATTCTCTCTAATCCCAAAAGAAAACCCCAAACTCTCTCTGAAATATTCTCTCTCTAGAAGGTAGAAGAAGAAGGAAGAGAATGAAGCAAGGGTTAAGTCAATTCTATAATCTTAAAGATTTTGTGGGCTTTGTGACTAAGGTATTATAGATTTTCATCCATGAAATATTTCCTCCCATGGAGTCCTCTAGAATTCCCAAAATTGTGAAGTCTAAATCCCCAATTCTAGTTAGGGTTTTCTCCAATGTTGTGCATTATGATGAATGTTGATCCAATTGAGTGGATTATGATTGCTTATGATTGAATTGATAGGAATACATGTTTTTAGGATTAAATTACATGTATCCATGCATATTTAATAATTTTAACCTAGAATTGATAAAATAGGGTTAATGCCTAAAAGGGAATCTCTATGGGCTAGGGTTTTCCTTAAAGGAATGATGAATTATGATTTTAATTGCTTGATATTGAAGCGTATATGATGAATATGATGTTAATTTATTGAGAGTAAAGCATAGATGATGATCATAAGATGTAGTGCCTTGAGAGTAGGGCTTAGACTATGAATTGTTAATTATTAATGCTGCAATGTGGAAGGAATACTTCCCGTAATGAATTGCTCAGCATAATTGTACAAATGTGAAAGGTTTACTCACATGAATGATTCTAGGTTGATAGGATTTCTCACCTAAAATGAATCTAGACTAAAAGACTATGTAAATGATGAGACTAGAGACGACTACCCTTGACCTCCTTATGAAAAGGATATAAGGTGATTTTCCGTAATCCTTGGAATTGTACAAGAGGTGATTCCCCATGTTCCTAATATGATGAATGTACATGGAGGCGAGTACCCATGATCCATATAAAAAGATGTGGAGGTGAGTACCCCGTGTCAGGTGATGTGATTGTGGAGGTGAGTACCTATGATCTTAAAGTAACTAAGGCAAGAGTCGAATACCCATTAGACTTTGTAAGGTAGGAAAGAAGGCGAATCCCCACGTCTTTAAAAGTAAGTATGACTAATGTGAATTATGTTGTGAAGATAATTAGCTTGGAGTGTTGCTTGATATGCCTTCCCTGATGAAGGCATGACTAGAGGTGGATGACCCAAGTCTTAACTAAGGTTAAGTAGAGGTTGCTTGTGATGTATTCCTCCTTTATTATGATAATGACTTATGTGCTTTATTATGTTTATGGTTTTTGTTGACTAACCATTATGTTTATGTTGTTTATGCTAGCCATCATATTTAGTACATGTTTGTACTAACACATACTCTTGCCTATATTTCTTATAACATGTAGGGTCTAGTGACATTGATTCTCACACTCGTGGCTAGGTTCATAGTTGATCACGGAGTGAAGATTTGGTGTGTCCTTATTGTATTCGAGGATGTTATCACCGTTTCCTTATGTTTCTTTCTTTCTTTTATGTTGAGACAATTTTATGGGTTGTGTCCCAAGATTTATTCATGTTGTAACTAGATGGTTTGAGACAATTGTATTAGAGTTCTGCTCATTTTATAAAGACTTTGATTGTATTAAAACGTTTTAAATTTCCACACCATTTTCTATTACTCTATGATATGATATGCTAAGTGTCCTGTATGAGGCCTCTCCGGGTTTTGTACACCTTGTTACATCTAGGGGGTACCCCTGGGTCATGACAAACTTGGTTATTAGAGCACAACGTTTAGAATGGTTCTAGGATGTCTTAAACCACGTCAAGTAGAGTCTTGTTCAGAAGTGTGAAGTGCGCTACATTTATGAATAAGAGGTTACAAGACGTTTAGGAAACTTCACCTCTTCATTCTCTAAGTCGTGCCATGGAGTTAAACTCTTTAAGTTTTCTCCTAATCCTTACTCGATTGTTTTTAGGATATGACTACTAGAAGGGTAAATGCTAGGAACATTGAGGGAGACAGTATGGGTCAAGAAGTTCCTCCCCAAGCTCTTTCTCAAGCTCTAATTGATCCTTTGGCTGAGAATGTTACACATGCGGAGTTTAGGTCGGCTTTCCAAGTGCTGGATCAAGCCATGATGGCTCAAGCCAATAGATAAGTGGTAGTCCTCATGAACCTTATGAGGATGGGTATGACGTCGGCAAGAGTGAGGGACTTTATGAGGATGAACCTTACAGAATTTTATGGCTCCAACATTGAGGAAGATCCACAAGTGTTTGTTGATGAGGTCTATAAGATACTTGCTATTATGGGAGTGATTCCGGTAGAGAAGGTGGAATTGGCCGCTTATCAACTCAAAAGGGTTGCTCAGATTTGGTTCAATCAATGGATAGAGGCAAGGCCGAAAGAAGTGGGTCTTATAGAATGGGAAAGGTTCAAAAGTGCTTTTCTTGATAGATTCTTCCCTTTAGCGATGAGAGAGCCTAAAGTACTTGAGTTCATTAACGTTTATCAAGTAAATATGAGTGTGAGGGAATATGATTTGAGGTTCACTCAATTATCCAAATATGCTCCTTCTATTGTGACAGATCATAGGGCTAATATGAGAAAGCTTGTGTCGGGTGTGTTCGACATGGTAGTCAAAGAATGCCGCACCACTATTCTTGTCCATGACATGGATATTTCTCGTCTTATGGTGCATGCCCAATAGATTTCAGAGGAAAATCTTAAGGAAAGATCTAGGGAGGCAAAAAGCACAAGAACGAATGATGGTAACTTTTTACATTCTAGGTCCAGTGGACGGGGTCATTCAAGGTTTCGGTAAAAGTTCTCCAGACAAGGTTCTTCTAATGCTCCTCCAAGGTATAACAATGAAATGGTGCCTAACCCTAAACCTCAAAGAGATGGTAAAAGGTCTTTGATGCCGACTTATACGAAATGTGGAAGAAACTATGAAGGTAACTGTTTAGTGGGTTCCAATGCTTGCTTTGAGTATGGAAAGATGGATCACAACATAAGGAATTGTCCTTCCTTTGCTAAGAATATGGGAGATACTCGTCGTAGGGCTCAACCCTACCCTTCATCTGGTCCAAGTGGTTCAGGTGCAAATGTTTCTAACAAAAATCGATTTTATGGTCTCCAAACTAGAGGTGATCAAGAGAACTCCTCGGATGTGGTGATCGGTATGTTAAAAGTTTTTCAATTTGATGTGTATGCTTTACTTGATCTTGGTACCACTTTTTCCTTTGTGACAACTTATGTAGCCATGAGGTTTGATGTGCTCCCGATGTGTTATTAGGACCTTTTTCTATCTCTACCCCTGTTGGTGATTCTATGATGGCTAAGAGGGTCTATAAAAGATATTCCATCTCCTTATCCCATAAATTTACTATTGTTTAATTGGTAGAGCTTGATATGTTAGACTTTAATTTTATCTATGGAGTGGTTGCACTCTTGTTCTACTTCTATTGATTGTAGAACCCGGGTAGTCAAATTTCAGTTTCCAAATGAGCCTATCCTAGAGTGGAAGGGGGGAAATTCTATGCCTAACAGTCAGTTTATCTCTTTTCTTAAAGCTAGAAAGATGATCTCTAAGGGTTGTTTGTACCATCTAGTTAGGGTGAGGGATATAGATTTTGAAACCCCTAGTCTTGAGTCGGTCCCCATTGTGAATGAGTTTCCGAAAGTGTTCCCAGATGACCTACCCAGTATTCCTCCCTAAAGGGAAATAAACTTCGGTATTGTCATTCTCCCGAATACGCAACCTATTTTTATTCCTCCTTATAGAATGGCTTCGGCGGAACTTTAGGAGTTGAAAGAACAGTTGAGGGATTGGTTGGATAAGGGTTTCATCCGACCAAGTATCTCCCTGTGGTGTGCTCCACTTTTGTATGTTAGATAAAAAGATGGGTCCCTTCGTATGTGTATTGATTATCGGCAACTGAATAAGGTGACCATTAAGAAAATATATCCTCTCCCAAGGATAGATGATTTAATTGACCAACTTCAAGGGCAAGTTATTTTTCTAAGATTGATCTTGTGTCAGGTTATCACCAATTAAGGGTGGTGGAGGAAGACATTCTGAAAACAGCTTTCAGAACTCGATATGGTCATTATAAGTTTCTAGTGATGTCATTTGGTTTGACTAACGCTTTGGCAGCATTTATAGACTTGATGAAGCGAGTGTTTAGACAATATCTAGACATGTTTTTTATTGTATTTATCGATGATATGTTTATGTATTCAATAAGTGAGAATGAGCATATTGATCATTTGAGGATCGTATTACAAATCCTCAAGGCCCAACAACTGTTTGCAAATTTTAGCAAATGTGAATTTTGGGTAAGGTCTGTGGCTTTCTTAGGCCATATTCAAGCAAGGGTATTGAGGTGGATCCTATAAAGATGGATGCGGTCAATAGTTGGCCTAAACCTCTATCACTGATAGATATTTGAAGTTTCTTGGGTTTGGTTGATTATTATGGAAGATTTGTTCAACGATTTTCTTCAATTGCCTCTCTATTAACGGCCTTGACTCAAAAGAAGGCCAATATTATATGGTCGGATTCTTGTGAGAAAAGTTTCCAAGAGTTGAAGGATATACTCACTTCCGCTCCGGGGTCATATGGCTTTGTGGTTTTTTGTGACGCCTCTAGAGTTGTGTTGGGATGTGTGCTTATTCAAATTGGTGAGGTGATTTCCTATGCCTCAAGGAAACTTGAAGTCCATGAGAAGAATATCCTACTCATGACCTTTAATTAGCGGGAGTGGTATTTGCCTTAAAGATTTGGAGTCATTATTTATATGGAGTTCATGCTGATGTGTTTACCGACCACAAGAGTTTTCAATATGTGTTTAGTAAAAAAGACTTGAATCTTCACCAAAGAAGGTGACTTTAGTTATTGAAAGATTATGACATGAGTGTCCTTTACTACCTTGACAAAGCCAATGTGGTGGCGGATGCCCTTAGTAAGTTATCTCTGGGTAGTGTGGATCATATTGATGAAGAAAAGAAAGAGTTGGTTCGAGATGTGCATAGATTGGCTTGATTAGGTGTTCAACTAATAGACTCCACGAAGGGTGGTGTTATGGTTCACAATGGTTCTGAATTGTCTTTTGTGGTGGATGTGAAATCCAAGCAAAGTCTTCATCTAACTTTGGTATAATTGAAAGAGGCGGTACTTAAGAAATCCGTTGAGGCTTTCACCCAAGGGGGAAATGAGGTACTTAGATACCAAAGTCATTTATGTGTTCCAACTATGGAAAAATTGAGGGAACATATTTTGACAGAATCTTATGGCTCACGGTGTTCTATTCACCCGGGAGCCACCAAGACGTACTGTGATTTACGTGTAGTCTATTGGTGGAATGAGATGAAGAAGGATATTGTGGTATATGTGGCTAAATGTCCAAATTGTTAATAAGTAAAGGCTGAGCATTAGAAACCAGGAGGTTTATCTCAAGCTATTAGCATTCTTACTTGGAAGTGGGAAGACTTAAATATGTACTTTCTAGTTTTTTACCTTGCACCTGACGACAACATGAATCTATTTGGGTGGTAGTAGATCGGATGATGAAATCGACACATTGCCTTCCTGTAAAGGTTTCTTATTCGGTAGATGACTATTCCATTGTGTATTTGAGAGAGATGGTAAGGCCACATGAAGTGCCTTTATCCATTATTTCCGATCGTTATACCCAATTCACTTCTCAGTTTTGGAAATCTTTCAAAAAGGGTCTTGGCAATAAGGTTAAGCTTAACACAACATTTCATCCACAAACCAATGGGCAGGCAGAATGTACTATCCAAACTTTGGAGGATATGTTAATGGCTTGTGTGATTTACTTCAAGAAAAATTGGGATGACCATTTGCCTTTAATTGAAGTTGCCTATAATAATAGCTATCACTCAAGTATCGATATGGCTCCATATAAGTCTCTTTATGGTAGGAGGTGTAGATCTCTTATCGATTGGTTTGAATTTGTGAGGTTGCGTTGATAGGGCCCGAGTTAGTTCATGAGGCTATTGAGAAAGTTTGACTTATTAAAGAGAGGTTGAGAACCGCCCAAAGTCGACAAAAATCTTATGCCGATGTGAGGAGAAGGGATCTAGAGTTTGAAGTTAATGATCAGGTCTACTTGAAAATCTCACCCATGAAGGGTGTAATAAGGTTTGGTAAGAAAGGGAAGCTTAGTCCCCGATTTGTAGGTCTATATCAAATTTTGAGACGTGCTGGTAAGGTTGCTTATGAGTTATATTTACCAAATGAGTTGGCAACCGTGCATCCCCTTTTCCATTTTTGTATGCTTAAGAAGTGTGTTGGAGATCAAATATCCATCGTTTCCCTAGAAGGGTTGGGAGTTGATGAGAACCTTTCATATGAGGAAGTTCCAGTTGAAATTTTGGACCGGGAAGTTAAGAATCTAAGAAACAAGGAAATAGCTTCCGTGAAAGATTTATAGAGGAATCATCTAGTTGAGGGTGCTACTTCAGAGGAAAAGGCCGATATGAAGTCCCGATATCCTCATCTTTTTCCTTCTACCCCTTTTCTAGCTTGAGGTAATGAATTTCCTCTTGGTTTGCTTTATGATTTGAAGTCATGTGTGTTTTATGTGTTTCCATGATTTCCTTATGATTATGCATGTTCATGAATTTCTTATGTTTTGAAAGAAATGACTTATGTGATTTATTTTCCTCATGTTTTTGTGCATTGAGTATGAGTTGCCTATGGACTTAATATGTGCCTTGACTAGGAGTGGAGATTTCCTCCCTGAATATGTGATTTGAGTATAGATTTCATAGAGTCTCCATGAGATTATGTTGAGCATGCTTTTAAGTTGGAGATGATAAGTTCCTCCTAGAATGTAAGAAATTTGAAAATATCATGCGTATTGGGTTGTTAGATGTAGTTCCTACGCCCTTATGATGCATTGAGTATGTTCGGCTTGGAATTGATGTTTCCTTTGTAATTGTGTGCATTTTGATGAGTTACATGCATGATGGGCTGCTAGTCTTGAGTCTTTTCTTTTAGAAACGTGCTTAGAATCTCATCCAAGGACGAATGATCCCAAGGGGAAGATAATGTAACACCGCGGATCCGAAAGAGGGAATATATCAGCTTTTTAGCAAGTTCCAGGTGCCATCTTCGGTGGCTAACCATATGGTGGGTCGGTGGAGTAGGTCACCCATAGTTCCCCAGGACAGGTCCATGACTGGACTCATGGACCATAGGTGGGTCCACGGTCCATGGTGTAGGGGTTCGTAGGTCAGAACCAAACTATCTAACAACAAACGATGATTGACCAGGACGGACCATAGGTCCATCCACAGTCCGTCAGTTGGGGTCTCTTGGTCCATAAGTTGGCAGTTATTTAAAGGGCACATGGGTCTTTTCTATATTTAACTAAATCAATGTGGTGTCATTTTGCCTAAGTCTAGAACACCTATATAAGTATTTTTAACCCCCAAAATCCCCAACTCAAGTCATTCTCTCAAATCCCAAAAGAAAACCCCAAACTCTCTCTCAAATATTCTCTCTCTAGAAGGTAGAGAAAGAAAGAGAGATTAAAGCTAGGATCAAGTCAAGTCTCCCATCTTCAAGATTTTGTGGGATTTGTGAATACGGTATGATGGATTTTCATATATGGGATCATTCCTCCCATGGAGTCCCCTAGAATTCCCTAAATTGTGAATTCTAAATCCCTAATTCTAGTTAGGGTTTCTTCCAATTTTCTAGGTTATGATGAATGTTCATCTAATTGAGTGGATTATGATTGTTTATGATTGAATTGATAGGACTACATGTTTTTATGATGAAATTACATGTACCCATGCCTATTTTATGATTTTAACCTACAATTAATAAACTAGGGTTGATGCCTTAAAGGGAAACTTTATGGGCTAGGGTTCTCCTAATAGGATTGATGAATTATGATTAGAATAGCTTCAGATTGAATAATATATGATGAATATGATGTTAATTCCTTGAGAGTAAAGCATAGATGATGATCATGAGATTTAGTGCCTTGAGAGTAGGGCTTAGACTTCAATTGTTTCTTGTTAATGTTGCAATGTGGAAGTGATACTTCCCATAATGAATTGCTAAGCATGATTGCATGACTATTAAAGGCTTACTCACATGAATGATTCTAGGTTGAAAAGATTGCTCATCTGAAATGAATCTAAACAAAAAGACTACGCAAATGATAAGGCTATAGGCGACTACCCTTGACCTCCTTATGAGAAGGATATGAGGTGATTTCCCATACTCTTTGGAATTGAACAAGAGGTGATTCCCCATGTTCCTAATATGATTAATGGACATGGAGGAGAGTACCATTATCCTTATGAAATGATCTGGAGGCGAGTACTCGTGTCATGTGAAGTTATTGTGGAGGCGAGTACCCATGATCTTAAGGTAAGTAAGGCAAGAGGCAAATACCCATTAACATTTGTAAGTTAGGAAATGAGGTGAATTCCTATGTCTTTAAAAGTAAGTATGACTACTGTGAATTATATTATGATGATGATTAGCTTGGAGTGTTGCTTGATATGCCTTCCATGATGTAAGTATGAGTAGAGGCGGATAGCCAAGTGTTGAGTAAGATTAAGTAGAGGTTGCTTGTGAAGTATTCCTCCTTTATTATGAAGATTACTTATGTGCTTGATTATTCTTATGGTTTATGTTGACTAACCATTATGTTTATGTTGTTTATGCTAGCTATCATATTTAGTACATGTTTGTACTAAAGCATACTCTTGCCTACATTTCTTATAAAAATGTAGGGTCCGGCGACATTGATTCTCACACTTGTGGCTAAGTTCATAGTTGATCAAGGAGTGAAGATTTGGTGAGTCCTCATAGTATTCGAGGATGTGATTACCATTTCCTTATGTTTCTTTCTTTTATATTGAGACTATTGTATGGGATATGTCCTAAGATTTATTCATGTTATAACTAGATGGTTTGAGACAATTGTATTAGACTTCCGCTCGTTTTTAAAAGACTTTGATTGTATTGAAATGTTTAAAATTTACGTACCATTTCTATTACATTATGTTGTGATACACTAAGTGGATTGTGTGAGGCCTCTCGGGGTCTTGTACGACTTGTTACATATAGGGGGTACCCCTGGGTCGTGATAGTTTTTAGGGGTTTTCTTCTATTGCCTTTTCATTGACAGCTTTTACTCAAAAGAAGTCCAAGTTCATATGGTCCTAATTATGTGAAAAGAGTATTCATGAATTAAAATATATACTTACTTCCGCTCCGGTGTTGACTCTACCGGAAGGAACATATGGTTTTGTTGTTTATTGTGATACCTCGCGAATTGGGTTAAGATGTGTGCTTATGCAAAATGGAAAGGTTATTGCCTATGGTTCAAGGCAACTTAAGGTTCATGAGAAGGATTATCCTACCCAAGATCTTAAATTAGCGGCGGTGGTTTTTGCCTTAAAGATTTGGAGGAATTATTTGCATGGTGTTCATGTAGATGTTTTCACCGACCACAAGAGCCTACAATATGATTTTAATCAGAAGGATTTGAATCTTTGCCAAAGGAGGTGGCCTGAGTTACATAAAAATTATGATATAAGTGTTCTCTATCACCACGGTAAGGCGAATGTAGTAGCAAATGCCCTCAGCCATCAATGGGTAGTTTTGCCCAAATAGAAAAATATAATAAAGAATTGATACGAAATGTACATAGATTGGCCCAATCGGTGGTTCAGTTGATGGACTCTACCAAGGTTGGTGTTCTGGCTCATAATGGTTCATAGTCGTCTTTTGTGACGGATGTGAAAACTAAGCAATGTCTTGATCTAACCTTAGTAGAATTGAAAGAAGTGGTGCTTAAGAAGGTCGTAGAGGCTTTCTCCCAAGGGGGATATGGTGTACTCAAATGTCAATGTCGTTTGTGTGTTCCTAATGTTGATAACTTGAGGGAACATAACTTGTCAGAAGTCTATAGTTCTTGATATTCCGTTTACCTCAGAGCCAATAAGATGTACCGTGACTTGCGGGAGATCTACTGGTGGAATGGGATGAAGAAAGATATTGCCAAATTTGTTGCTAAGTTTCCTAATTGCCAACAAGTAAAAGTTGAGCATAAAAAACCAGGAGGTTTGTCCAAATGAACTACATTTGCCAAATGAGTTTCCATCGGTGCATCCAATTTTCCATGTCTTTATGTTGAAGAAATGTGTTGGTGATCCAACAAACATAGTTTCCTTAGAAGGGTTGGAAGTTAAGGATAATCTTTCATATGAAGAAGTTTCGGTTAATATTTTAGACCGCCAAGTCAGGAAGTTGAGAAATATGAAAATATCTTTAGTGAAAGTGTTGTGAGGAAAAGGTTAATTAAGGGTGCTACTTGGGAGGCCGAGGCTAATATGATGTCTCAATATCCTCATCTCTTTCCGTCTACTTCTATTCTAGCTTGAGGTAATGAGTTCTTCATGGTTTGTTCTTTGTTTTGGAGTCATGTATTTTATATCTTTCCATGATTTTCTTACTATGCATGATTTATGAAAATTTCAAGTTTTTAGAAATGTGTCAATTTGATTGATTTCTACATGTTTATGTGCACATGATTATGATTCGCATGTAGAGTACTTGATATGATGTTGTGAACATTTCTTTAGCTTCGAGTTGGAGTTTCCTCTTCATATTTGTCCATTTGAGTATGATTTTAGCTTGGAATGATGTTTTCTCCTCAGATGTTAGCTTGGATTTGATGTGTCCTTCTCAAATATGTGTATTGCATGCATGATGGGCTGTTTGATTTAGTTACACCCCTTTTATGATGTTTTGGTAATGTCTTAGCTTGGAGTCGATAATTCCTCCTGGATATATGCATTTAGATGAAGTTGCATTGTAGGTTGGATTATAGTTCCTCTCCTACTCTTTTCGTAGTAGTTTGAATCTAATTCAAGGACGAATGATCCCAAGGGGGAGATACTGTAAGACCCTGGATCCGAAAGAGGGAAAGATGGCTGACTTCGGAAAGATGCAGGTGTCGACCCACGATGGCCACCCACGGCCCGTGGATGGGACCACAAACTGTAGGTGTGAATCGTGGATAACTGATTGAATCACGTTATCAAGACACTACTTCCATTTCAAGTGCCAATGATCGTGAGTAGTAATATAACCCATCCAAGGGTTGGAGTCTAGTCCCAAGGGAGCAGTTAACAATTGAGAATCAAATAGTAAAGTAAAATCTAGTTCCAACTAATCATAGCTCAAAAAACATTATCGAATAAAAATATTTCAAATAAAAAAGTGACACGAATGTGTCAATTATCAATGGGGGAGTTTTGTATTGATTAATAAGAAAAAACAGTAAAAATATAAAAGATGCGAGTTATGGAGACGAGATTCTTGGGATGTGATAGGAATACGGGATAAACTAAACTATTGGGTACATGCTTTTGATAGTAACTTGTTGAACATTTGCGACTAGGCTAGACTTTAGTGGGGGTAAGCTTTCTCTCGAACAACTTACCCCGAATCAAAACAATTTCTCTCGAGCACCGACTTGTCATATTAAGCACAGCCAACCCATTAACTCTCTCGAGCTGAATGTGTGGGAGAAGGACTAGGATTCACTCTCTCGAGATGAACCCATGTCGACCCAATACCACCAACAATCAATTTAGTAGTGTTAGTTTTATGACCTCTCTCGAGCAAGCAAAAAACACTAAATGATATCGTATTTGCAACTACAATACCATTAAGTTCATACAAAACTACTAAATGAAATCAAATTTAAACAACAAATAAACCATCAGCAAGCAAGACCCAGCAATTAATTTAACCCATATTCACATAATCACACCCCAAGAATTGGGGTTTTAGCATGACATGAAAAAAAGATAGAAATGGATACCAACAAGTGTGTCGATCAAGTGGGTATGATCAAAAATGTTTTTACACACGTCTAGGATAAAGATTCTTGGATACCCCGTTCCAATTTCTTGGAATTGAAAACATTCAAAACGTTCAAGCTCAAGAACAAATGTCTCAAAAATCTATAAAAAAAAACATAAAATATCTAAAAACTCATTTTTTTTCTTTTAAATTTGATTTCTAGATTTGAAAACTAATAATTCAAACTATTATTTATAGTTGTCAAAAAGTGTGCTCTGAAGTTCCACTCGGTGCAGTTAGTCGGGATCACCAATCCACTCGGTGATCCGCCCTTTGGTATGGTTCATCGCCTTTCTGCATTGGCCTTCAACATATTTGGGTTTTGTAGCAAAGGACAATAAAGTACAGCTTCGCGGAATTGCTCGGCGATGCACCGACTGCTCCTTTCGATCGCCAAATTGATCTTTTCCTTCAGGGCTTAGCACACTGGAAAATTAGGTGAGATTAAAGACATTTGGCGACTCGCCTAATACATTAAGAGAACCTCAGGCTTGCTTTTGTTCATCTTTTCAGGCGCCTTGTTCCTTTTTGCCAAGTAGTGTCCATCCTTTGCGTGCAACTCCAAATACCTGAAATTTTAAGGATTTACATCAGATATTGAGACAAAATATACATTTGAGGACATGAGGACACTAATTCAATCAAAATATAACCCTAAATAAGTCCAAATCGTGAACTCATCAACACCCCCACCATAAACTTTTGCTTGTCCTCAAGTAAAACTCAAGTTCAGCAATTCAAAAATGATGACTCAAACAGTGCTACGCAAGACTCACTCATGAATGTACAAACAAGACTCAATTTACTCATGCAAGGATCAATTGTGCACTCAAAGATTCAAGTTGTGACTCACCATTATCAAAGAAATCTCAAGCTCACGATACTTGCTTCAAATGCTAGTTCAAGCTCAACAAAGGTGTTCAAATGCCCTCACACAAAAGAATGATTCCATTTTCACACACAGTGGTGTAATAATTTAATGTTGCAGAATCAAATGCAACGCTCAAACTCACAAAGAAGAACACTATGCATGCTTTAACCCATAGGTTTACCCGTATTTTCCAATTGACAATTCTTTCAGCTCACTCAAGATCAAAAAGGTCTTCTCAAGCCTTGTATTGGGGCTGAGTGCAAAGGTATGGTCATTTAGGCTTAGTGACTTACATCCTCATGAAATGTGATGCTCACAACACTCTCTTCCTTTTGCCTTCATCACTTTCACTTGTGCTCACAAGTCATCCCATTATTTACTTTCTATGGTTGGTTGGAAAGCCTATTTCTTTTCGCATTTTCGTAACTTTATTGCATGACTTCATCTTTTCCATTCTTTTATTTTCTTTTTCTTCTCATTTTTTTTGTATGGAGGGGTTCCATTTTTCTCAACCCCATGGGTTAAAGGGAATTTTCTTGCACTTCTTGACTTGCCTTCTCCTTTCACCAACCTCCAACTTAGGATTTTGCCCTAAGTTGGCTATTAAATCAACCAGAAATCAAATGTATTATAGGCAGTGGATTAATAAAGGTCATGATTTTAGCAAGTTTCTTCCAAGGAAGGCTAAGTCTCAAGGGGTGCTAAAAAGAGGTTCACACACTCACAAGGTAGGCCACAAAAGAGGTATATGTCAAATTGGCTCACACTCATCGAAGTTGCCTAAGATCATATGTAGAGATAACCTTACTTAATCCACCGGACCAACGGGGCAAATTCTAGGTGTTATCATGCACGGTTCACGGTAATCTCATCACACAAGGCATCAACACCAAAGTCAAACAAGACTTCACACTTTCACTAGTGTGCAACGCTCATCACAAGAGATTTCAATTTGATACTTGGCTAGTCACAATGAGATGCAAAGAGTTCACATATTGTCTATGTAACTTCAATTTGCCTCGTCGTAGCCGTACATTCATTTTTGTTCAATTGTGAGCACTATTTAAGTCATTGGTATTGATCACAATCGATACACAAATTTGCAAGTGAACAGCCACATTCAATCACAACTAAGAGGTGGAAATTTTTTTCGGAGGGGTCGAAAATCATTCATAATTATTACAAAAGAAACCACAAGCTCAAACATACACAAAAAGCAGCGCAAAACACAATTTTTAAGCGTAACGACCCAAATATATAAACAAAATGTGGACCTCACCCGACCACAAATAAAAAATCATTTGTCCTCAAATGCAAATGAAGTATAGTATCCAAAAAGTGAAATG
Organism: Solanum gracilifrons; assembly: GCA_029582605.1. Classification (NCBI taxonomy): domain Eukaryota; kingdom Viridiplantae; phylum Streptophyta; class Magnoliopsida; order Solanales; family Solanaceae; genus Solanum; species Solanum gracilifrons. Next base: position 23,085 of record JAJOOH010000975.1, read on the forward strand.
AAATAAGACAAAGAGGGAGGTGAAGAGGGGATATTTTCTAGTCAGTCACTTTATCTGCCTGGCCTTCCGTGCCTGGTGTCGCACTCTGAAACGGGGCATTAGTACTCGGGGTATCAATCTAGACTTGGGGTTTTAGTGCCCGTTGTCCCCTCTGAAGGACCAGCTCCACTAGATCCACCCATGGCGGTGTCTCTCAATGATGTCTGGCGTGCAGTCTCGCACATGTCATTCTCCAGATCAGTTATATCATCAAACACCACATCGTCGTGCACCGCTATTAACCCATCATTGGTCTGTGCATATGAGTCCTCAATTGCAGGCTTATTTCTTTGTGTATCACCAGTAGTATCTGGAGGAATCCCTGAGGTGTCAGGAGCATCCATGTCATCTGCGGCTTGAATCAATTAGGTGAAGTCGGTAGACTTCAAATAGTCTACATTCTTCCTCAATTCTTCTACCTCCACTTTTAAAGTCATAACCTCTGAGGCCTTCCTCAGTCTACTCTCACAAGCTGTGATTCTAGTAGTCAGATCATTAACAGAAGCCCGAAAGGGGGGGTCAGTATAGCCAAAATAGCACTCTCAATCATCCCTGGGATGAATCTCTCCAATCGAGTCACCCTCACATCAGCTGACTAGGCTAGATTCCCTATTTTTAGGATCATCACCTGAGTAATCTTGATTTTCTAGGATGAGGTGGAGGTGCTCGCAACCTATGAAGAAGTAGAAGTGGCAGAAGTACGTGATGGCCTTAAGGCTGGGGTAAACGAAAATGCTTATGTAGGTAATGAATCAACATCAACCTCCGGAGAAGTATCTGTTAGAGCTGCTCTCCTCTCGTCAGGCTTCTCGTGGGTGTACTCGGTCTCAATATGCCGGATGTCAATAGAGGAAGTAAGGGTAACCTAAATATCTCTCAAGACATCCTGGGGTAATCCAGCACGCCGGCACACCTCAGTTATCAGGACTCGACAAGGCTGAGAAGTCTATCTCTGCTTGGCTCTCATGGCCATCTCCTGTGAAATCAGAAGTTCTAGGTTGATGCGCCTCCTAGATATGATGGACCCTAGGAATGTCACTTTAGAATGGCGGAGGACAGACTCGTTCTGGGATGGCATAATGGTGCTGCTAATAAAGCCAAACCAACACCGTGTAGCAATACTCAAATACCTCTTCTCAATAGGGGTACCCGCCTCGATCCACCTCAGAGTGGTATAAGAAATCAAAGGTGCCAGCCACCCCTTCAGATCATCCAAGAATTGAGCAACAAGAAATCCATCATACGGGTGTGTAGAGTGCAGATCTCTTCCTAGGATAGCGTGAATGTACTCACTGCTGCACCCAATCTCCTTGCCTCGGACCATGACCGCCTTTACCGATCTGAACTCATTGACCTTCTTCTTACTCTTAGGAACCAAATCACCTTAAGTTGTGTAGAACTCATGGACCCAAGAGGGAATATAGGGGTCTCGAGGCCGGATGAACTGCTCGAATCTGTGAAAGTGGAGGGTCTCCATCACATCTGCATACTTCCCTTTCAAGACTTTTGTCGACAGTAACTTCTCCTCAAGGATAGTTCATAAACCATCTCCTTTCAATCTGTTAAGAAGCTTGGGAGGAGGAATGACAGGGAATACAGGGATCACAGGAGTTGCCTGAGCTGGCACTAATCTGTTGCAAGAGGAGTGGCAGCTGAGGGAACTCTGGTGGATGCGGGTTGAGATCTAGCCCAAAGCTCATCCCTTTGGGAAATCAAAGGTTGCTCGTCTTCTGGCTCAGACGAATTATTCTGGGCCTTTTCCCCTCTCCTTTGTCACCTAGTGGAGGTTCTAGCCTTCCTCTTTTTGGAGGATTTGAGCCCCCTCCATTTATAGAGATTCCCCGTATCTTTTCCAGTGTGGATCGTCTATGCTTGTCCTAACCATATCTGCAAAATTTCAAAAGAAAAAGTTAAGAATGACTTAATCAATTTCATAGAAAAGTAGTTGCATAAAGGCCTGCAGAGTTACTTGGCGAGCTGAATCGGGCTCGCCGAATGGATTGGCTCAATTATTATGGAAACTTGACAATGGGAAAGGCCTTTCGGCGAATCATCGACTAATTTCGGTGAGCAAGGGTTTGTCTGTCGAAAGTTACACTGCAACAAGGGTTTAGGGATGCAGAGAAAGGGTGACAAAGAATACTTTCGGTGAGTCATCGAGTGCTTTTGGTGACATCTTGCTTCTCGCCGAAAGTTACAGAATTCTACTATCAAATAAAGCATGAGATTAAAAGGGAGATGTGGATATTAGGTGAACCACCGAGTGGTTCGGCGAGCTTGACCTAGCTTGCCAAACGGCCTAACGTGCTTATTCTCAACCCAATTTCTCGAATTCAACCCCACAGCCCCCGAAAACAAAATCAAAGCATGCACTAGTTAAATTAAGCTCACACCCATAACACCCATCACCCCGGAATACTCAGACTTCTTCCAGTTTTGCCAAATTTGTCTATTTGACGACATTGGCCCTTAATAATGGTGTCACCCGTCTTATTATTGAGCAATTTATGTCATTTAGCGCAAACACGTGATACTCAAACTTCACCCAACCAAAATAAATGACAAACAAGTACAAACCACAAAGATTTAATCAATTTTAATACGTACTTTTATGGGAATTTAACAATATACTCAAAACAGGCAAGATGTTGGAGTTTAAAATCAAGCAACGATCATCCTTGTACTACCAGAGAGGCCCAACACACATCACTAAGATAAGATCATAGCAAATGAGTACAAATTCAATAAAATAAATTTGGTATTTGGAAAACCAACCTTTTCTGCCGATTAAAATACTTTAAAATGCTAGGTGGAAATGAAATGCAAAGTCCGAGCACCAATCAACAACCAAAATATCTATGGAATGCAAAAATATTGAAAGTACTAACTTGGTGTGACCTTGTGAAGTTTAAAAGCGAGGGAAAGTGGAGAGTTTGAAACTTAAAAACTTTTTGCCATTTATAACCATCCAATCCACGTCCATTCAACGAAGTTAGTCGTGGTCGCCAATCTACTCAGCGACACACCAAGTGGATACTTACCTCACCGAGTTTTACAGGACACCCATCAATTTTGGGGGTCCAAACGGCGGTCTCCATCAGGGTCTCCAACCTTGTCGGTGACTGACCAATATTTTCCTGGGTTCGCTGAGTTTTACAGACTCTGATTGAAAGATGTCTTGAGTCAAACGGCCGATTAGGTCGGGTTCACCGACCTCTACGGCGATTCCCCGACTGGACCTGTTGCTCGGCACCCTGCATTTTTCGAATACCATCCACACTTCAACATGTACAAACAACACACCATTATTTTACCAAAACACAAAAAAAGCACTAAAGGGTTTTGGGTTGCCTCCCAAACAACACCTTAGTTAACGTCGTGGCACCACACAAGTCACCATCCAAATACTCTTTATTGGGGTTGGCCATAGTGTCACTAGGCAACCCCTCTTTGTGATGTGAGTAGAGACAGGACACCATTTGGCTTATTTGGGCATCTTGTAGCTGAATGATCATGAAATAGGAGGTCGTTATCTGATTCAGCATTTTGACATTCTCTTTTATCTCATTCAACACTATGTTATTTCTTGATTTTGTGTAGAATGAGTGAGAGGATCTCTTCATTTTGTCAACCCTCATGCTGCTTAATTTTTTTACACTTGCGAGGGGGAAAGTACTTTCTCTTCTTGTTGGAACTTGTTTCCAACTTCATTACTTTCTTGGAATCATCCAGCTGAATGAACAATTCGGCCCATTCTTGTCCTTTCTCTGTTTCCTTGTTGGCTTTAATCATGCCATCAAGACGCTTAACCACTACTCCATAGGGTTTTTGTGTCAAATACCCTGCAAACAGCTGATCGACTGCGCTTCTATTTTCAGTACCAAGACCTCTATAAAAGCATTCCAGCAACAATTTGTCTGGCAGTCCATGATTCGGGCATTGCTGCAGTAATGCCTTAAACCTTGACCACATATCATGAATAGCTTCGCCTCCTAATTGTTGGAAGGTTCAAAGGTTATCCATAAGATTCAACAACCTCAACAGGGGGTGATCTATTTGGTTAACAATTTCACCCTTTACACTAATTTTTCTTGTTTCACAACACAAACACACAAAACAAAACTAAAAATTAAACAAGTAGAACTATAACTAACAAGAACTAAAAAATTTCTTAACTAAAATTTCTCAAATAACACCACTCCCTGGCAGCAACGCCATTTTAATTGAATCACGTTATCAAGACACTACTTTCAGTTCAAGTGCCACCAATCATGAGTAGTAATATAACCCAACCAAAGGTTGGGGTCGACTCCCAAGAGAGCAGTTAACAATTGAGAATCAAATAGTAAAGTAAAATCTAGTTCCAATTAATCATAGCTAAAAACATTATCGAATAAAAACATTTCAAATAAAAAAGTGACAAAAATGTGTCAATTATCAATGGGGGGTTGTATTGATTAATAAGCAAAAACAACGAAAATATAAAAGATGCGGGTTATGGAGACGAGATTCTTGGGATGTGATAGGAATACAGGATAAACTAGACTATCGGTACATGCTTTTGATAGTAACTTGTTGAACATTTGTGACTAGGCTAGACTTTAGTGGGGGTAAGCTTTCTCTCAAACAACTTACCCCGAATCAAATCGGTGTCTCTCGAACACTGACTTGCCACATTAAGCATAGCCTCTGCCTTAGCCCATTAACTCTCTGAAGTAGAATGCGTGGGAGAAGGACTAGAATTCACTCTCTCGAGCTGAACCATTGTTGACCCAATACCACCGGCTATCAATTTAGTAGTCTTAGATTTACGACCTCTCTCTCGAACAAGCCAAAAATACTAAGATGAAATCGTATTTGCAACTACAATTCCATTAAGTTCATACACAACTACTAAACAAAATCACATTTAAACAACAAATAAATCATCAGCAAGCAAGACCCAATAGTTAATTTACCCCACATTCACATAATCACACCCCAAGAATTGGGGTTTTAGCTGGACATGAAAAAGAGATAGAAATCGATACCAACAAGTGTTTCCATCAAGTCGGTATGATCGAAAATATCTTTACACACGTCTAGGATGAAGATTCTTGGATACCCAATTTCTTGGAAATGAAAACCTTCGAAACCTTCAAGCTCAAGGACAAGTGTCTCTAAAAACTCTAAAAAAACCTAAAATGTCTAAAAACTCAGTATTCTCTTCTAAAATTGATTTCTAGATATGAAAACTAATAATTCAAACTAGTATTTATAGTTGTCAAAAAGTGTGCTCCGAAGGTCCACTCAGTGCAGTTAGTCAAGACCGCCGGTCCACTTGGCAATCTACCCTTTGGTATGGTTCATCGCCTTTTGCATTGGCCTTCAGCAGATTGAGTTCTGTAGGAAAGGGCGATAAAGTACTGCTTCGCGGAACTGCTCAGCGATGCGTCGACTGCTCATTTCCACCGCCGAATTGATCTTTTTCTTTTTGGCTCAGCACACTGGAACATTAGGCGAGATTAAATCCATTTGGCGACTTGCCTAATGTATTAGGCGGTCCTCAGGCTTGCTTTTCTTTGTCTTTTCAGCCGCCTTGTTCTTTTTTGCCAAGTAGTGTCCATGCTTTGCCTCAAACTCTAAATACCTAAAACTTAAGGGTTTACATCAGATATTGAGACAAAATATGCATTTGAGGACACTAATTCAATCTAAATATTGCCCTAAATGAGTCCAAATCATGGACTCATCAATGACACCCAAAAAAAGGGATTCAAAAAAGGAGGAACCACGACCCAAACAAACAGACTCTTGGTGGGACCACGATGTATGGTTTAGGCTTGTGGTCAAAGACCCTCAATTAAATTTTTGACCATGAACGACGGGCGTGCAGAACGGTCCGTCGTCCTGACCAGGGTCTGTCGTCAGTTGCTGTTGGTCATGGGCAAATAGTTAAGTTCAGGGGTAGTAAGATCTTTTCCTAATTAATTAACTTCTATACTACATCATTTTACCCTTCATTAAGACCCCTATATAAGTGTTTACAATCCCCAAATTAGCCATTCACTTCATTCTTTCCAAATTCACCAAAAAGAAGAACTCTCTCAAATATTTCTCTTTAGAACTTGAAGAAGAAGAAGGATTCAACTTAGGGTTTCAAGTCAACTCTCAATTTCTCCATTGAACATTAGCATTTGGCTTCGAGGTACGATAACTTTCATCCACAGATTCCTTTTATTCATGGAGGTCCCAAATTCCTCTCTTTTCAAAGATAGAATCCCCAATTGAGTTTGGGTTTTTATAGATTGTCTTGGGTTCTTTTGATTATTTATTTAAATGATTGAGTTATGATCTCCTATGCATGAATTGATGAAATACTGTGATTTTATGATTATTGCCCCCATGAACCCATGTAATTCCCATTTTTATGAATTTAAGCATGTATTGCTAGTTTTACATGAATCTATGATGAATTCCATATCTAACCCTCTTTTTCTAAATGTTGATGATTGAAAGTGGGTTTTGAGCCTTGAAAAGTAAATTATGACATGATGCATTTTCTTATGAAATCTATGCAAATGTTTTAAGGATGCTTTGAGAGTAATGTATAATTTTTATTTGATATGGAATTTTAAAAGATAAAGAAGAACTTTAATTTAAGTATACGTAATAATGTCTTTGAACTTTGTGGTCTAAAACATGTGGGGGGGGGGGG
>JAJOOH010000977.1:0-30055 GCA_029582605.1 Solanum gracilifrons
AATGTGTAATGAAAGTAATGATTGTAACTATTTGAAACTGAATATAATGAGGCAATTTAACTTTTGATTAATAGTATTTAGGTTGACCAGACGTCTCAAATTGATACAAAATTAATATACACTCTAGTTTTTGGACAGTAGGGGCACCAATGTCCCAAAAGTATGACGGAGGATATCTGCATACCATTTACGATAGTTTGGGGGTATATTTGTCCTTTGTCCCTATATATATACTCCACTAATTTAGTAACTGTTAAGCAAAATTATCAATCTTAATGATACCAATATAGTGTATATATATAGTGGAGTATGAATGTAAAGGGGTATTATTTATAGTTATTTTGTTTTTATGGGGTATTTGGTTAGTTTCTCCAAAAATATTAGCACAATTACAAATTAATAACAAGCTTTTGTTAGGTTGACAATTAAAACAACATTTTGAGAAGCAGTCCAAACATAACCTCAGAATCAATTTTTAAAAATGGCATAAACTTAATATATCCAAACGCATGTATAAGCAGGCACTGAATAGCTAGAATTACTTATACCAATAGAAGAAACCAGAGAACTAATTAAGTGCAATACAGATGATGGTGATATTAAGTTTCAAAGAAACGAAGTTCTACCATAAATTCACGCTGCATGGGAGAGTACCAAGCAACAGCCTTGGCAGACCAGGGAACTTGCAAAGCATGTTCAATGGCAAATACAGGATTCTTCACATTTAAATACCAATCCTTCTTCAAATCAATTGCTATCTCTGAATCAACTCTAAAGCTGAAAGGTCCTATGATCTGCATCAATGTAGTGAAAACCAAAATCAGGAATCTAAAATCTTTCGCACTTTTAATTCAGCATCACTCCATGAACCATCAAGCATTACTACAACCCTTCCCCAATTAACCATAGGTGATATACATACAAAAGAGGAACTTAAACAAAAATAGACTTATAAATTGTCATTTAGCATGTGAATCATTTGCATGCTAATATATGCGTACAGACACAAGTACTAGAAATAACGTTGCTGAGAAAATTTTGAAGTTCATTTACATAATAGTGGTATTCAAGTTAGTTTGCACACACCTATATTGTTTCATCGGATAGCTACTACCTCCCTCAAGTACAAGTACCGTGTAATTTGCTCATCGGAGCTTAAGGCATCAAGAGAGATGAAATCACCTAAAGATTTATTGCCTATGCTGATATTTGAACACTGGTTTCCCATGATTTCCGTTCCACTTTATTGACCGCTAAGCCACAACCTTGAGTGTTGCTTAGAATGTTTGTATATAAAAAATAAAAAATATAACAAAAATTCATGTTTGGAATCCCTATGATTGTGTAATTAAGAGTGGGAAGAGTGGTTGAAGTATCTCCAGAGACCACTCAAGTGATCTGGTTCAACCTGTGTCCATTTGGAGATTCTTCAGGCATCAACACATATTTTGGCGTGATGGTTAGAGAGGTGGAATATGGAGTTAGATGAACCAAGAAAGCAACAGAATTTTACCAGACTTATCATTCTTACCCTTGTTTTATCCATCCTTCGGGATGAATATGGCATGTTTCCTATCCCCTAGCTAACTTTCAATCCTTACAAACGGCAGAATATTATCAGACAGAACACTGAAAGAAATAATAGTAAATGTAGCACACTAAGGTGATAATGTTGTGTCTTTCATTTTCTAAACTAGAAAGTCACAATTTTTATTAATGTGTTAATGTCACACAAAAATTCCATACAAAACAAACACATTGAACAACTCACTACGAGGTGATCACGCCTACAGATGTCTCAAGATCTCAAGAGGTAATAATATTAGGAATCACATTACATACAAGGCCATAGTATTTCTTTTATTCCTTTAATCCTTTGTAATTAAACACTATCTAAGGCAGCAATTTACGCAAATAATTCTACGTTATAAGCTACTACACCTTTCCACGCAAGGATAGCCAATAAAAATATTAATCGATTTGATTCCCTCTATCCTAAAAGATTTTCTAACTTCCCTTGTCATTCTTAACATGCTTGGGAAGTTCCATTTCACCAAAATGCTTTGAATATCATGATACTTCAAAGCTAACATAACCTTTAGCTCTGCTTTTGGACTCACTTCTAGTTAGATACTATATAATATATGCTCTGCTGTACAAAAGATTGGATGTTGTCAGTAGAGAGTCATATGTTTTGCAAGTGTTTTCTACCTTTTGATATTGTTAGAATATGAAATTTCTCACAGGTATAATTCTTGTATACGGGCGTTTTTTGTTTTTCTTAAATTAATAAAAAAGAATTGTTTTATCACGAAAATATATATGCCCTGTTCGTACTTTTTTGAAAACAAATTATATAATATGTATGTTGTCTATAAGCACGTTCTATCGAACTAAAGTAATAAAAGCAGGACCGAGGGAGGAATTCATCAAAACATAAAATTAGCGGGCAATGTTATATTTGAACAGGAGATACCTGCTGCTGAAAAGAAAGTGAGGCACGTGGACAAATTGCTTGTAGTGCCTCAACATTTGGTACTTGAGAATTGTAAAGACTGCATGCTACAGAGGTTATTCCAGAAAGAAGTTTTGACCCTGAAGGAAAGTCGAAGCTTGTATGGACACGAGTGAGATCCAGGAACAGCCTTTGGAAATTTCCGTGCTGTGCAGTGAGTGAAGCAGTTGCAAATGAATCCACTGAAACAGCACAATTTGCTACTTGGGCTCGAAGGTCAAAATCTTTCAGACCCCGTAAACTGCATGATTGTTGCCTTTTCATTGAATTTTCTCCGAGATATGCAGAAAAAACAGCACCTACACTGATGAACATACATAAGCTACCACAGGAATGGGAAAAGGATGAGATTATTTAACTCTCATCCTTCTACAAGGCAGCATTGAGTTGTATACATATTGGCAATATGCAAATTGGTTAAATGAAGCAAATAAGGTCAGAAGTAATTTCTAAGTAGTTTCCAATCAAGTGGCATTATGCACAGTTCACTCATGGCTCACTTTCTACATCTTATCACCAATTAGAATCAATTTTGACCTTAACATTATCACCAAACATACAAAAGGTAAGAGAAAAGACGCACAGTAAAAAGGAGGTTTAGTCATAGGGGTTAAAAGATGACTCAGTAACTATTCCATTACCGAATGAAGACAATAGATGAGAGATTTTTTTTTGGACAAGGTAAATAATTTTATTTTTTTTTGAGAATTAGAAGGTAAATAATTTTATTAACAAATAGTTCTTTATTAACAAATAGAGAAACCCCGTATACAAGGCATATACCAAAAGAAGAGAACTTACATCCAAATATGGTTCTCAACAGAAGTGATCCAATCCTCTATACATATAGGAACCTTGTAAGTACACAAAAAAGAAACTAGACACGAACCACTACTTTGCAACTTTACAAAATCCTCTTCCACCCCTTCAAATGTCGTCTTATTTCTTTCTTTCCAAATAACCCACATGATTGCTAAGGTGGCGGCATTACATGCCCTTGGGCTTCTCTTACCCCTCCTATGAGTCCAACTTTACAAAGCCTCCTTCACTATGCCAGCATCACCCATAGCATCCAAAACAAATTGAGGGTCACCCTCCATAATTGATTAGCCCCCTTATAGTGCAATAAAAGATGATCAACATTCTCGCTTGCACTCTTAGACATATTAGCAACTGACATAAGTGATCCTCCTCTTCCTCAAACTTTTATTGTTAATATTAGTATCGCTCCCCTCACTGCCAACCAAACAAACATACCTTCCTTGGTGCTCCAGGGATCCAAATAGAGTTATGGGGGAAAGTGCATTCCTCTTTCACTAGTAGCTTCATAAAATAAGAACTAACAGTAAAAAATCCATCACCACTCAGGAGTTTCTAGCCCATGTAAAAGCTCAATCAAATTGTGAAATCCTCCCATCTCTCAATCCTGAAGATTCCTTCTGAATTTTAAGTCCCAGTGGATAACACCCTTTGAGTTTGTAGAACTGTCATCCCTCTTTGTCAGGAAACACGGTAGATATTTGGAAAGGATTCCTTTAACTCGTTCTCCCCACACCACTTATGTTGCCAAAAACCAATCCTCCTACCATTTCCAACCTAAACGAAAATATGTCCACAAAAGTCTTTCCATCCCTTAATAATACTCCTCCACAACCCACACCCAAACGGAGTTATAAAGTTTCTAATCCTCCAGCATCCCTTCCATTTCTCCATACTTTTCCACAACCACCCCTCCGAAAAACATTCTCCTCCACCCCAAATCTCCATAACCACTTCTTCAACAGAGCTTTATTGAACACCTTGCGATCCTTTAACCCCGAGACCTCCCCATTCCTTTGGAGAAGTGACAACTCTCCAATTCACAAGATATATTGCCTAATACCTTTCGCTGTGTCCCATAAAAAGTTACACTGAAGTCTTTCCAACCTTTCAATTACTTTGCTAAGAGCATGCAACTTTTGATAAAAACTTTCTTACCCTTTTCTACAAATACCTCTTTTGCTATCCCGCTAGTCATTTCTCAACCCTGTCGTTCACCGGATTCAAAGTAGTAGGTAGAGCACCCACCTCGCAGTTCAACCCTGCACCATCTCGTCGATATTAACCACTTACCCCACGTAGTGATCTCACATTTTCTGATTTTATTCTTAAGGCCTTACGCAACCTAGTTACAAAGAAGAATCTATCTCAAATGATTTAACTGGTGTGGGATATATCTACCAGAATTCCCAACTTATACAACTCTCGACCAGTACAGGTAACTAGAGCACCAACAGACAATGAAAACCACGGCTATATTAAGTTGGTGAGAAATTAACAAGTTTACAAGTGATATGCAAAGGTAGAGAAAAGTACCAGCATACAGAGTGAAAACAATAATATTAGCTCTAAACTACAAAGAAGAAATTATATCAACGATATTGAAGTTCTCACCAAGTATCCATGATGCTGAAATATGAGGATTAAACAGGAATATATCATATGGTTGCACCATCTTTAGCATAGACGCTTCACTTCGCCAAAGGTCAATATTTTTCTTCAAGGAAACTACACCTTTGGCAGTGAAACCTGGAAGCAAAGCAGCAGGTGGTGGTAATTCATCACTATGCTGACCTTCATACTGCTTGGGTGAACCTGCACAATTATTGAAAAACAAATGGTAGCTAGCACCAGAGTCGAAAGTTGTTGATGCAAGATCAAGTGCAAGTGAGAATGGTACATCCCAGTAACTCCCGTTCCCATCAACAAAAAGTCCTGGCCAAGCTGCCTCCATTGTAAGATTATGATGAGGAAACTGAAAAAAGGGAAAGAATCTGATATAAAAGTAGTTCTGCATAAAATATTTTAAAGTAGAACAAACCAAGGAAAAGTGATTGACTAGTTCTTTATCAGTATTCACTAGTTTCTTTGTCATTACAAATCAAACATGACTGGATGTGAAGTAGATACTTCGATAGAAAACTCTAGCCTTTTGGTGTACTTCAAAATACATAAATAATGCAGATGTTTTAACGGACTCATTAGTTCCCATCATAACTGACACTAGGGATGAAGCCCCAGTATCCCCTTGGTGCTTATTAAAATGTGATGCAGGAAAAGGGGTTAAGGAAAAGGTTAACATTGGTATGACTGTTCATTTAAAAACAACTGCACTTCTACCTAATCTTTAAGGGATTTGGCAATAATTAGCTTGTTATTTACTTTGGACAATTTACCAGGTAGTCCTTGGTTGTTCAGTGACTTATTTGGATTAGGGTTCTTAGATTCCTCTAATAAACAAAGTTAGACTCAACCTTTTTTTCGATTTACACGATTTAGACTCAACCTTCTATTTTCTTCCTTTGATATGTATAATGACCCTCTAGGTCATTTCTGTGTTTAAGCCTTTTGTTCGTCGTTTAGAGTATTCCTATAGCGACCCCAAGTCACTTATGACCTACTGGGACTAACAATTCGGTCACTTGGTCGTTCATTTAGTTTTTGTGTGAGTTTCTATGTTTTGGAGCTTTTGAACCTTGAACATTCATTTTTTATCAAAAACTTGAGATGATGACCTCAGAATCCAATTCTAACGATTCCACCAGCTCTGGAAGGGTCATATTAGGCTAATAGCATGGTCGGCATGACTCCCAAGGCTTTCACTGTGGGATTAGATGTTTTAACTTTCAAGTTAAGGCCTAAGTTTGACTTTAGTCAACATTTGAGTAAACAAACTCAAATGAAAGTTCCGTCAGCACGGTTAGCTCTGGAATGTTGACTTTGGTCTAGAATGACCCTTCATTTGGATCCTGAGGCTTCCGAGCAAATTCCAAGCCCCCTTGTGGATTTTGGCTTAAAACGGAGTTTGGGGGTGGGGACCACTTTCTGCTGAGATGACCTTGTATGGAAATTTCTACTACTCCGTTGAGTTCGCAATATCGAATTCGATAGGGTTGTATATCTCGTTTGCGTGCACGGTGTTCCGCACGAATTCGGAACACCGTGTCGGAGATGTTCACCTTTCCAAAACGCAACTGATGCCAGGTGGTGCAGGCCAAAATGGCCTTCGCGTTCACGGGCCCGAGGCTGCATTCGAGAAGGTTAGGCAGCCTGGTGGCCATGTTTGCAAGTGTCGGACCGCGTTCGCGAGGCCTGTATTCGCAGGATTCCCTGCATCGATCGCGGGTGCCCAGTTCCCTCTTGGCTGCGATTGCGGGGCCCTCGCCGTGTTTGCGGGACCCTTGAGAAACGTCCGGTCTTTTAAATAAAGACCAGATGCAAGGCAGCTTAGAATTCAAGTTTTAAAAGGCGATAATTCACTCAATTTTAGTCTGTTTTGGGTGATTCGATGTCCCACGCGTCCGGAATTGTCGAGGCTACACTGTGTAGTGATCGGGAGTCATTGGTAAACCTCCGTTCGAGGTAAAATTGTGTTAACGCTGGCTGTCCTTATTCTTTATTTGAGCTTAATTGTTGGATCTTTGCATGTTAGTTGTTGTGACTGTTCCGAGCCCCGAATTGTGTTCCTTTTTAGAACATGAGTTGGGGTATTGGTAAGGACCTTTTGACGGAGTCAATTCCGGAAATTCCAGAGGGGTCCCAAGATTCCTGCTTGACTCTAAAATTGACCCCAGTGTTATCAAATGCACGCTTATGCCCTTAAGCGAGGCTCAAAACGTGTTGAGCGTTTCGCCTCACTTTATGTGCGCTTCAGTGTCGTCATCAAGGTTCTAAGGCAAACATTTCCTTCCCAATGAGCCTCTTATGAAGAAGTGAAACTAAATAATTGATATTTCACTTTATCATAAAAAAAATTCAATTTCTTTGGTCATATATTTGTCATTCATGTTTATTATTATTAGTCTTGGACAAAACATATATAATTGTATTATTTTGTCCCTTTGCGTCTTTTTTCATCAAAGCCCAAGTTTTATTTGCGCTTAAAGCCCCCACGAATCTTAGAGCTTTTTTGCGCTATTCACCTTTGATAACACTAATTGGCCCATTTCCATTTTATGTGTTTTTGGTGCCTAAACGACTGTATTGACGTTGTGATCCTATTTTTGATAGTGTGGCACGTTTGAGGCCATTCGGCCTTAGAATGCGCGCGGTCAGCCTACAGGTAGACTATGACCTCCTTTCTATTAGATCTATTCTTATTTTTCTTCCTAGATAACATATTTTTAGGGATGATCAGCCGTATTTTCGGGTGTAGTACCTTGCTAGTTGGGGTTGTATGTGTTCCATGTTGTTGTGTACTGATTGTTGTTGTTACTTGTTATATATTGAGCATGTTCGACTTTTGTCTAGGATTAGACTAGTGTTGCCTTAGACTTGCGATCCTTGTAGCCTTGTTCTTTTCTGACGTCGTCTCGAACGGATTAGATCCAGTAGACTGGAGTAGCATACTTGAGTTTGTAGTATGAGCATTAGTTTAGGCACTTTTGCAGCTTTACTGATCTGCTATCTTCTCTTCCTATTTCTGAGGCTCTGATGCGTTACCAGAAGTTTTGTGCTTTCTCGGGTTTGGAGTGATTCAGATTTGGAGCCCTTTTTGTGATTCTTTGAGTGGATGTCGATCCACGGTGGCTTGGTATTAATTGATGGCGTATCTAAGATCCTCTTCAGAGTCGACACACCCCTTTGCTCTTACTAACTGGGTGGCTTACACCCCTAGGAGCGGACTAGTTGGTTTCCCGACCTTGATATATGAGATCCTCTTTAGAGTCCACACGCCTCCGGGTCACTCTTGCTAGCTGGGCTAGGAGTGGACTGGCTAGACGGCCTCGATTGATTGTCACTCTTGCTAACTAGCTTGTGAGTTGACTGAATTACTGGATATTGTGGTTAGTTGGGCTGGGAGCCTAGCTTTCGCTTTGTGGTACTCTTCTCACAATAGACTTAACTATTTTGTGTACCTGTCGAGCTTATGGGGGTTTGTTCGAGCTTTATTTAAATTTCCGCACGAGTGTACCTTTTGGGCTTATGGGGGATCTAGTTAGGTTTAGCTTAGCTATATTTAGATTTACTTTTGGTATGCTCGTGTGCTTTCTTTCATATCCGCTTTGACCTCTGTTTTTGTCTAGATTCTATCTTTTCATATTGTTTTTACCTTTCTTGCTCAGTGGACCTTTTATACCAACTAAGTACCTTTGTTTTGGTACTCATGCTACACTCTGCATTTGTTTCGTGATGCAGGTCCTAGTACTAGCCACCAATGGTGATTGTTCATGACATCTTCAGCAGGTTTTGGGATTGGAGACAAGGGTGAACACTTGGTGTCTTGGACCAGTCTTTCTCCTTATGTATATAGTTAGCTAGTTTTTTGCTTTGAGACAGCTTTGCTTCTGGTCCACTTTTGGGACTTGTACTCTTATTTTAGACAGCTTTGTACTTGTGACTTCCAGGTTCTGGGAGGGATCATTAATATATAGTTCTTGGTTTGCTTCTGCTTCCATTTTCTCAGTTGTGACCACATACTCATTACTTGTCGTTCTGGTTTATGAGTTGGTTTACCTACTGGTGGGTTATAGTAGGTGTCATCATGATTCGAGAAATCGGGTCATGACATTACGACTCAAAGTAAAACTGTAATGGTCCCTAGGTTTAGATTGTGTCACTAGATGATTAACAAAAGTTCAGGCCCAACACACAAGTCATCACGTTCTTGTTCCTAGAATTGCCTCTGATTGCTCAAATTTACAATTTATTAAAGGAATTGCAGACCTTGAACTCGTCAGAGAGAATTCCCAATCTCTTTAGTTTGTTGGATCACAACCTCCCAAGTTTGAGTACAAGCTTTTACTACTGGCATATATTGTTTGCCAACAAACACGTTGATAATAGTACTCCCTTCTGAGAGAGAAAAGCTTGTACTCGACCTTGAATTTGGAAAGGCATGCTTGAAATGATGCACATCCTCCCGAGTGGAATCCACAATGGGAGACAGTCACAAAATTCGTGAAGTCAAATGATTAGCTTGAAGATATTTTCACCGAGTCCCTTATTGGTCTTCAAATTAGTTTCATTTGTAACAAGCATGGTACATACGACTTATATGCACTAGCTTGATGGCAAGCATTAAGAATATTGTTATATTGTTGAGTATTTTGACATCAACAAGAATCAATTAGGGAGATACTATATATTTGAAATATGGATCCTTGATTTGCTTCCTAGTTTAGAATGCATGTACTATTCAAACACACTATAGTTTGGGTGAACATTAAGAAAAACATTCTTCACTCCTTTCTTCTTTTTTTTTGAAATAGGTAACTTACATTCTTCACTCCTTTCCTCATCATATTTCTCACAATTCTTAATACTTCTCTCCAAGTTGGTGCATACAAATCGTATGTGCGAGCTTGCTACATATATAACTAACTCGAGCACCATAAAGAGACCTAGTGAATATGTATGCAAGTTGATTGTTTGACCTTACAAACTTAACAATATCGTCTTCTATAATCTTTTATCCAACAAAGTGACAATCAATTTCCATGGGCTTGCTCCTCTCATGAATCACTATGAAGTTCCTCTTGATTATCACAGTTTGTCATTCCTGTTTCTCACGATGTCAATAGTATATTTCCATAGCAATATGAAAATGACTGATGTGGACTGGGCAACCTCAATAGCTTAAAGATAATCTGCCTAGATCCTGGTGTGGGAGTGCTAAAAAGGTGTTATTTCAACTTAGCTCTTGGTAGTAAGATACCTAACAGAATAAAAATAGCAAAAGTCCTAACAAAATAAAAATAGCAAGAGTCCAATTTAACTTAGGAAATATTCTATTTGAATCTTACAAATAATACTGGTGTTTGGAATACTGTTTGCCAACACAAATAGTGTCGATAACTAAAAAACCTTTCCACTATACTTCCACATCAATGTGATGTCCCAATTGGAAAAATTAATTACAAAATGAAAAAGACTTAATGGGAAACAGAGAAAAGAAGATTTACTCTTTAAACAGAGAATTCAAAAATAGTATAGGGAGAGTGATATTTTCTCACACAGACCTAGAATATGACAGGAAACATCAATCAGCAGGTCATGAAATTTTAGAGTTCATACATGCTTGCCTTATGATGAAGAACTGCTCTTTTTTGAGGCACCCTCTCATCGCCATAAGCATCCAAACTTATGATCAATGTATCGTCCGGTGTTAGAAACAGCTCTGAACAGAAGCCAAGGGCATAAAAGGATTTTTGGATAAAGTTCCTTCTAATGGATTGAAGCCATGAGGAGTCTGGCAGATGCTTAGTTTTATTTTTTCTTAGAGAAGAAACAAATCTCTGGACATTTAACTGACCAAGCAGCATAGCAGACCTGCATGATTGAGGATTAGTGAACTATAGTTTTGCAGAAACTTCACATTGCAAGCACGAAAAAGAATTTGAACTAGCAACAAGATGATAGTTAAATACCAAATAAAGTATAACCGCATTAAAGTCCCTGAAAACCAGAAATGACATCTCTAAAATGTAACACTATTCTGATATCCATAAGAGACAAAAGATCAGTTGTATCCACCTAGAGGGGAAATGGGGAAGTGGAGGAAACCCCCACACCTAAGGTGCTTAGGTAAAAAACTGAATAGTTCAAACACCACATCATTGCTAACTTCAACTTAAATAATGAAGCAGAGTGTTAACTAAATTGAAGGAATTCAATGAATAAATCGAGATTTTAGCAGCTACACAGGGATTTCACAGAGAATAGGAAAAGAATCAACTTGAGAACTGCCTCTAACTACTTCAACAGATTGTAACTAACATAACAAGTTCATTGGCAAACTACACTATTTTCACCAATAAGGCATACATACCAGTTTTCAGCAATAGGAAGAGAAAGAACCCGTTGAAGCAAGAGGCCCCTGTTGACGGCGAAAGAAGGAACGAAAGGCATGGCCATGAAGCGCTGAAAGAAATCGATTTGTTGGAACCTTGAAAGCCTCGAACCGCGAGATAAGCCCAAGGGCAATGGGTCGCCAGGAACTGGCCGGGCTTGGCCGTTGAGAGTTATTGGAGTCGACAAGTCCAATTCCCAAAATCCTCCGGAGTCCATAGCCCACCTAAGTTTCTTCATATCTCTTCGTCGGAATGTCAGATTCTCCCCCATCAAAGCGAATGCATTTTGACTAGACTCTTGACGGGCGAGTGAATAATTCGGCTCACCGTGTCCCTTGCCACTGGTTTTCGTCTCTTTCCTTCCCCTTTTCAATTCATTGCTTGTTTTGGTTCCTTCTTTTTACCCCCACTTGTTTGTTTTTGGAGACAATTAAATTAAAGGTGTCAATTAAATTTTGCTTTGGTTTTTTGTGACACTTTGATAAGAAAGGGTCAAATTCACTTTAAAATGTAATTAAGTAAATTTGGGATCAAATTAACATTTTCAAAACTTTCTAATCTTTTATAAAATACAAAAAAAAACACTTTATTTTTCAACTTTTATAATTCTATCCAAACCATTGTTAAAAAAAGTAAAAGAAAATAGAATTTTCTCTTCTTTTTCTCCCAACGTTCTCTCTTCTCTTCTTCTTCCTTAGAAAATCCGAAAATCCGACTATCAAAACAAGTATTATTCCCCATTATCTTATCTTCCTCCTCATCTATGGTCGTGACTCTCTCCTCTTTGTGAACTGAAAATTGTGTTCGACTTAAAATGGGTAAGTCATTTTCTTGAAAGATTTTACAATTTTCAAACAATACTAAGTTTTTTTCTTGGGTTAATGAACAATAAATCGTTCTATAGATGTGAAAATTGAATAGTGGTGTAATGGTACCTATTATTTATTGTGTTTTAAAGAAAATCAACAAACTCAAAAAGCCCTAATTTTGAGGAAATGTATATGTATTGTTAACAGTTAGTGAAAATTCGTTTTTGTTGCTTTTGTTGTTCCTTTTGTGACCATTTTGTTCATATGATTTTATAAATATAGTCTTGTTCAGTTGTCCAACATATATTTCATTTGTTGAAAGATGTGTCGTATGTTGCTATATTTTAGTGATATGTTGGTATATATTCCAACAGAGTTGTCATATGTTGCATATCACCTATGTGTTAGGGCAACAAAATGGTCATCTGTAGTAACAAAAGATTAATCTGTGGCAGATGAAGATTCATCTGTGGCAACAGAAGGTACATATGTGGCAACAGAATATCCATCTGTGTCAACATAAGTATAAATTGCTACCCATTATTATTTTATAATCAATTGTAAACTCTCAACCTTTTTTTATTTACCTTGTAGATGAAATGATACAAGAAGCTTCATCCATGACAATAACTCAATCTTTTATTAGTGTTGCTTCCTCTTCTAACATCAAATGCTCTTTTTGTCTATGCAAAAGAATGTGAGCAGCAACATGATTATTTTATTAGTCGTGTTAAAGAACTCACTGATATTTTTAAGGAAAGGACTTCTAATATTGATGTCCATACATCCAAGAAGATTTCACAGCCTTTGAAGTGTAGGAGGTTGAAAAAATCTATTTCTCAATCACTATCTATAATTAGTAAAAGAAAAAAATCAATGACTACTAATCCAGTATCACACTCAAACCCAAAAGGCAAGGAAAAGGAGAAGGAGAAGGAGGAGGAGGAGGAGAAGGAGAAGGAGCAAGAGAAGGAGAAGGAGAAAGTGGGAAAAAAAGCGAAGGAGAAAGTGAAAAAAATGTGAAGGAGAAAGTGAAAGAGAAAGAGAAAAAGAAAGAGAAGAAAGTCGAAGTCGTCAGTTGTGATGTGAAGCAACAATATCCATTTGAAGGTTTTAACATTGACGGCGAGGGTCCAACTGAACTAATGTCATTCTTCTCGCAATGGATAAACGAGGGTCTTTACAAGTATCATGCAAAAAAGTAAAGTCGTTCAACTATTATTAGTATTTCTTCTTGTTGTCCATTAAATATTTATTTATAATAATTACAAAATTGCAGAAGAGACAAAGACGATCACTACTTAGCCAATTGCTCGGATCTTGAGTTCAAACAACTTGATTTTGTATTTGCATTTCCAAAGAACAAGGACTGGTTCTACGTAATGTCTCAACCCAATAAGTGCTGGACTGATGAGGTAAATTCATGCCCACTTTTATCTTTTGATTAAGACATGAATACATACAAATAAATTGATACAGAAATACACTTGTTGATGCATCTGTGCAGTATGTGGATGTCATTTTATACTATTTGCGGAAGAAGTCGGAGCAACAGAGTCATTCTAAATATTGATATACCACTACTAATTGTTTTCTCAAACCATACATTGACAATGCCAGTGTTGTTCCTGAATATGAGAATAAAATCGTTGGCACTATCAAAGGGTTTGGCATACCTGCTGGACTACCTTGGCACCTCACAGATGAGGTTTATGTCCCTGTAAATTGTAATGGGGAGTTTTATTGGGTCTTGGCAGTCGTTGTATTGAAGGAACGACGCATAAATGTGTATGATTCGATGTCCTCATCTAGGACTAACAGAAAATTGTGCGCCGAGATTCAAAAATTGTCTACAATGTTGCCAAAGTACCTTGAATCCAGCGGATTTTATGAGCAAAAAGACCGAACCAACTGGTCAGTTCTTGAATCTTACCAGGGCAAGAAAAAATCTCACCCATTCGAAGTCATACATGTTACTGGTATTGCCCAACAAGCAAGCAATAGTCTGTAAGTAGTAACATATGTCATAGAAATAAAATATGGGGTAACATATGTCACAGAAAGGAGATATGTGGCAATATTATATTGTCATCAATTGTTCATTTTTGCTGATAATATTAATATTAATAATTATTAATATTATTTTTATTTTGTTGGAACAAATGTCAATTATGATGGAAAGGAAGAAATGTGGTGTCTGTGGCAATATATATAACCTCTGTTGTAAAAAACACCACAAAATTATATGCATGTGCCCCAACAGAAAGGGTATATGTGGCAACATATGTCACTTTAAATTGTCAAAATTCAAAAAAAAAATTGAAAAGGTTTAAAACAATCGTCCCTTCATTTTTCCCTCTCTCCTCCTCTATAAAAGGTCGTTTCATATTCCAAATTTAATTTAATTTTACTAATTTCCGTTTTCCTTTCTCTTCTTTCCTTCCTTTCTCTCGTTCCATTATTCCTTCACAGATCAACGTTGTTGTTGCGATAGTTTCTACAACATCAGTGGCAATCTGTTGCGATCCTCTTCTACAACAAGGCGTCATTGCCCTCATCATTTCTAGTTTATCCTTGATATCTTGTCAGGTAAAATTTAATTGGGATTTTGAGAAATACTTACTGGTATTAAATCATGACTTTTTTAGTGGTTTTATCACTTATTTGTTTGTAGGATGGTTGGATAGTTATTCCTTTTGAAATATTATCTTATTTCAAAAATCTTAATTTGTAGTTCGTTGGTTAGGATTTAGGGAGGGTTTTGTGGTTTGTTGGTTGGTTCATGTGTTGTATTCAATCGTATTTGTTGTTTGTGCTGTTGTGTTTGGTTGTTATTTTTGTTAAGAAATATTTGATTTTTGTGGTTGCAGATACAAATATAATGGCTCATGTCAAAAGAAAAATTGTATTAACAAAAGAAACAACTGACACAAAGATCCAGAAGAGGCCTAGGACTAGAACTTGTAGGAAGAAGAATGAAAATTCGACTACCACTCTTTTAGAAGAACTAGCATCTGAAGCAGTTTCTTCTTCTCAAGTAGAAACAGAATTTTCTCAAAAAGAATATGAAGAAAGAGAAAAAGAAAAAAATGAAGTAGATGATGATGGAGAAAGAGCAGAAGAAGTTGAGGAAGAAGAGGGAAATAAAAAAGAAGTTGAGGAAGATAAAGAAAAACAAAAAGAAGTTGAGAAAGAAGAACAAGAAAGAAATGAAGTTGAGGATGATGGGATCAAAACTATCAATGCACACACTTTTCCTATGCATTTGCAGCCTAATGCTACTGGTGATAGCATTATGAGGTCAGCCATGGGAAAACCTTTCGACACCTTCAGGATCACCCTCAAGCAGAATGGTTTGGAAGATTTTTTTAGAAATAGTTGTTTTGGTCATTTTCTTGATTTGACAGAGAAAAATAATGCACGTTTTGAAATGACCATGGTCTATGAACTTCTGAAAAGAAGGTTCATTTTTCAAAATCTTGAAAAGAAGGATGAGGTTTTGATTAATTATTATGGCATGCCACTCTTCTTTGGCAGAAGAGAGTTTGCCATAGTTTTAGGGTTAAAATGTCATCCTTCTTCTGAGCCAATCCCTGAATTCATAGTAAAAAAAGAACCATGGAGACGAAAGAAAGGAGGAAAAGAAGAAACAAGACAGTTAACTAAGGAGCAAGACTTAGTGTCCCTTGTTGGCACAAGCTTCAAAAATCCGGATTTAATTTATTTGTTGAATGTCGAGGATACATCAAGGAAGCACAAGAAGTCATTGTGCTTACTTTGGTTTGTACATAATGTACTTTTGGCCAAAGATCTCAACAACAACATATCCCTTAAATGGGTGAATTTATCTCAGGATATTAAGGCTTTCAACAACTATCCTCGGGGTCATGAGAGCTTTGAATTAACTGTCAAATACTTGTTGAAACCTTTAGGACCAAAGACCAATAACTTATTTGGCTTTCCATGGGCTTTCATGGTAAACATAAATGTTCTTAATCTTTTTATATTATATTGAATAATTCAACATTTGATTTATGACATGTTTTCCTTTTTTATAGGCTTGGGCATTTGAAGCCATTCCTCATTTGACCCATCAAGTAAATGCAGAAGAAGAGATCTCATCTCCAAGGATATTGAGATGGTTGAGATCAAAAACAAAAACTACCAAAAATATTCCAAATCTTTATAACCCTCCTCATGATGCAGTAAGTTATAATTATATTACTCCCATATATGTAGCAACATGTGACCCAAATGTTGTTACAGATGACTCATATGATCCATTTATCACAACATATGATACAAATGTTGCTACAGATGCCCATATGTGTCAACATACCACCCATCTGTAGCGACATATGACACATATGTGGCAACATCTGACCCAAATATTCCTACGGATGACTCATTTTTATAATTTTAGGTTGTGCACCCATGGCTTGTCCCAATAGAAAATGAATTGCAAATGCCATATCTAATTACTCTAGGGTTGGTTGAAACCTTATTTGATCATGTTGTGGATAGAGTTAAAATGGAATTGGCTGGAGCAAGAACAATCAAAATAGACAGAGTTGTTAATGAATTAGTTGTTTTTGATGGGGGGTAATAGTCGTGGTATTGATGCTGGTGCTGGTGCTGGACAAAACCAAGGGGCTACCTTTTGTAGAAGATGCTCTGGCTTTCTCTATGAGAAGTGCAAGAAACAAGATGAAGATTCTATCATGTATCTTCAAACATTGAGTCAGGCTGTTAATGAATTTAAAAACAAGAGGGGGTCAAGGTCATTCCATCAAAGAATGTTCGGCATCCATATACTCCACATGCCAAGAGGAGGAAAAAATCCTTTATCAAGGCAACAAAAAATTTGAAGAAGAAGATCTTTGGAGAATTGTCAATGACCGTAGGAGAGGAAATGCTGGAGTTCAAGCATGTGAATGTTTATAAGTGTGTGACTATAGCTGAAAAGAACAAACCGGTGGACCTGGCGAGAGAAAAGGATCTGCCTGCAGAATACGACATGCATTGTTTTCGTGGAGAAGATTTCAGGACCATGACAAGCATAGACATTTGGTGGGAAGACTGGTAATTTTTCTCTTTGAGTACCTTCAATTTATAATGTTAGTTTGTTTTATCTTTTCAATGATTACTCTTCTTTACTCTTTAATATTATTTTTTATTTTAGTATGTTGATGAAATCCTTAGCCTCATGCGGGAGAGGCATGTGAGATACCCTGAGTACTACGATTCCACAAATAGAATCCTGGATCTCAGCTTCTATTCCAACTTCAAACTAAGATATGACGAAATGAGATAGGAGGTAACAACAGTTGGTGGCAGAAGCTTTACGCAATTAATTAATGAGTTTGAATGGGATGAAGATATGATTAACTATGTCTGGGGAATTAGATCATATCCTGGAGGCATGGATTGGATTGGTGCAAAAAGGCTTTTGGCAGTCATGAACATGAACAAAACTCATTCTGTGACTCTTGAGATCCTCTTGCACAAGGGTCACATGAATGTTTATGACTATCTGCTGATGGGTATGGAACATGCCAAGTTTTTGATATTCATACAACCTGTCTTCGAGTTACTGTCAAAATTGTTGAAGCAAAGTGGAATAATGAAGCATTTGCCAAATAAGTTCCTCAATGAACCATGGGAATTTAAAGGTCGATTGGAACCCATGGTAACAAATGATAGCAAAGCCGTGTGCGCGTCATATTCTCTTGCATTTATTGAGTATTTGATTACCAGGACATCAATTCAACCTCCCCAAACCCTGTTGTGTGACAATGCAGTTCGTTGAATGCAATGGGTTTGGGCTGTTGGGATAGTATCTAGGAGCTTGGGGCCTTGATAATGTGTTTGTAATTAAAGACAATGTTTTATTTTATCACTTATGTTATTTTATCTTATATTGAGAGCAAGTACATAGTATGTGATGTTATATTGAGAGCAAGTACTTGATCAAATGTTGTTACATATGTCTCATGTGTAGCAACATATGGGTCATCTATAGCAACATATGTGTCATATGTAGCAATATATGGGTCATCTGTAGCAATATATGGGTCATATGTAGCAACATATTCCTCAAATGGTCAAACGTTGCTACATAAGGGTGATATGTCGCAACATTTGAGGCATATGTAGCAACATATGTCTCATATGTAGCAACATTTGACTCATATGTTATGTTAAGAACAAGTAAAAATGTTGGAACAGGAGTGCAAAACTACGTTTATTTATTTTATTTCCACAACTATGATAATTTTAATGGTTGTACACAACTACATATGAATTTTCCATCCTTCACAGTGTTCTTCTTGGTAATGCTTAAAAATAGAAAAAAAGCCACAATAAACAACACGAAGATTAGCTTCCAATTGTTACAACATTTGGTCTTCTTCTTCTCCTTCATCACACATTTGTTACTTCTTTTAATATGATTTTCATCATCAATTTCCAACTCCTTCATTCTCTTTGCCAATCTCAGAATAACGAACTTGGATCGAATATCAACATATTCACGATCCCTCCATCTAAAGAAGTTGCATGCATTCTCCTAAAATACACACCACAAAGAAATTTAAATAAAAAAAAATAAAAAAATAAAGAGAAGTCTCCAGACTAAGATGTAGAAATGTGCATACACGATAGCGTGGACAAGACCAAAATCTTCGACCATGAAGTTTGCATTGTAAGTAAGTCTCCATGTTTGCAACAGATTTTCACACCCAACATGGGATTATTTTCATCATTACAAATTTGATTCAATATTGCATTTGACATTATGTCAAAAGTAACAAAAACAAACAAAACTCATTCATTAGATCTAGATCTGGAGTACTGATCTATATTTAAAGAATTTATTCTTACCCAATCACTATATTGCAAAATTAATGATTTTATTGATTTGACAATACATGACAGTGCTGAGATTTGGTTTAACCAAAGGCCAATCAAATTAGTTGCGTGTTAAAAAATAAAGAACAGAAAAGACTGACAGAAAAAAGACTGATGAAATAAAAAACATCATTATATCCCATGCACTCTAGAGATCCAAGATCCATGCAAAGAGAGAGAGAGAGAGGAGGAGAAAGCGCGAAGAGGAGAGAAACCGAAGCGGCAAAGAAGAAAATGAAAACCCTATTCTTGGAATGAAAATGAAAACCCTAATTTTTATATATATATCCCTTCTAGAAATGAAATAATGGACCGATTGGGCCAGTTTCTCCAGTTTTAGAGGTTGGGCTTACCTATGACTTTTATAAAATACTTACACTTTTTAAGTTGTTGCAACATATACCAATTATGTGTATATGCAAGTAGTATCACCATTAATACAGAGGAATTCAAGCGCATAAACTTGGGTAACATTAAACATAAACATAAACATGACATTGATAGTTGATAGTTGAACTAGTGATATGCAAGGCTAGGCTAGACTACATATCCATATTTACAATGCATTAACGCCAACAGAATTTACATCTGAAACGCTCTAGCCCATTGATAGTTGATATAGTACTACACGCAAGGCTAGGCTAGGCTACATATCTATATTTACAAGGCATTAACGCCAACAAAAACAAAAAAATTTACATCTGAAACGCTCTAGCCTTATACTACTACTTCAGCCAGCAAAAAAGGACTTGACTAGAGGATCTGGAGTCAACATTGAGCGATTAAACTTGAAGGGGCATCACCATTCTTTCTTGAAGGGTGGTGGATCAGAGCTACCCATGCACTCTGTCACAAGACCACCTACAAAAAAACAAACAACCATAGTTAGCTACCCCATACACGCCGTTACAGTTACAGTAGAGATGATGTTATATATAAAGTAAGAAGACTTACCAAATGATGAAGCTACCCTCCATTAGACAAGATCCGACAAAAACAAACAACGAACATCACCCATGCACTGAGAACACACTTGAATAAGACATCATACTAACTGAGAACAACATAATTACGTTGATCACCCACAACAAGAGCATGCAGAGACTTAAATTTGTCCATGGTGGTAACATCTTCTCAGGAAAATTTGAGTGTGATGAGAAGAGGAGAGGAGGAGAGGAGAAAGAATAAAGGAAAGAAAACATAAAATGAGAGCTTATTTTTGTGAATTAAGGGAACCCTAATTAACCCTTTTATAATGAGCGAGAGTGAGTGGAGTGTGTGTTAGTGGAGTATTCTAGAATGATCCATTACATTACATGTTGAATTAACCCCAAAAAGACCATTTTATGATATACACATATTGCCACATATGACATGTCTGTTGCGATTTATCAAACAGAACGTGCATATGTTGCCACAGATGACACTTCAACGATTGGCTAATCGATAAATTGAGCGATTTAGGAATGGGAAAATGTCAAATTGGACCAAATTTTACTACTTTGAACCATAATTAAGCAATAAAAATATGCTATACCACTTGGAACAACGATTTACAAGGGTGTTATATAACTATCATATGGAGTTAGTTGGTCATTGTATGATGAACTAGTGGGATGATAGTCTTTGTAAAAATAATTGATAGAATTGAATTAACGTTGTTGTATTAGACCATAATTATGTACTTAGACATGTTGTAGGACTATATATTAGTGTTACATGTTGAATTAGGTGACAATTTAATGAATTAACCCTAAAAAGACCATTTTATGATATACACATGTAGCCATAGATGACATGTATGTTGAGATTTATCAAACAGAACGTGCATATGTTACCACATATGACACTTCAAGGATCGGTTAATCGATAAATTGAGCGATTTAGGAATGGAAAAATGTCAAATTGGACCAAATTTTACTACTTTGAACCATAATTAAGAAATAAAAATATGCTATAACACTTGGAACGTGCATATGTTGCCACACATGAAAATTTAATTAATACAAAAATTTAACTACTTCATCTATTTCTAAATCACACCTACATAATTCACAACCAAAGTGGGGGATTTGAACAGTGCAACAAATTGGTCTTTCTCCCAACAAATGAGGTTCTGGCACCCTTCCATATAAAGTATATCGCAACTTCTCTCGACATCTTCTGAGTTTTAGTGGAGTCATGTTGGCAATGAACATTAAGCCTTCTCTCATGGATTCACCGCTATTAAAGATTGAAATTATGGCAAGCATATAGGATGCACCAATGTGGCCACTGTCTGCTGCTTGACTAAGCATTCCCAATCCCTTTGAATTGCTACGGTTGAAAAAATCATACTATAGAAGAAATAACACATTTAAAATGTAAAATACATTGATAAAAATGTGAATACATTCGAAAAACATTAAAAATTACCACGCCTTTTCTGTATAAAGCTTCTAAATTCCCCAATGCTCTGCACATTTCCAGGAAAAAAGTGCATCTTCGAACAACTGAAGACGGCCATATAAATACAGGAATGCTAAGCAATATTACCTTATGATATACAGAAGGTTCATTAGCGACTTGATTGAGGACCCTAGAATTGAGAAATCAAATCAAATGGTTAGGAAATCAAATTAAAGAGTGAAAATTGATTAATACATACATACCTTAATTTAACCCTCATTAAATCTTTGAGGGAGTAGGAAGCAATCCTTTCAACGATATCAATTAGTAATTCCCTCGGAAGGGATTCAATGTAGTTTTTTTTTACTCATAGTCATTTTTGAAGATTTCTTATTCTTCCTTCTCATCTTGGAGAAAATTAAATGAAAGGACCTTCTGTTGTTGTGTTCTTCTTATATAATATAATCCCAATGTAATGAATGTGAAAAGTTGCAACTTCTGAAGACAAAGAGGCACTTCTGACTTTTCAAGTGCAAGTACTTAATTTTTTTGAAAAAAAGGTAAAATATGAAGAGTTGTAATTAATGAAGGAGGTTGTTGTATTAGACCGTAATTCAATTGAATTAGCCCCAAAAAGCACATTTTAGGATATACACATATGACATATCTGTTGCAATTTTATACAACATTTTATACCACAGAACGTGCATATGTTGCCACATATGACATTTCAAGGCTGGTCAAAATGAGAACACTATGGAATTTGGTTTGCAAGTTATGTACATATGTTGCCACAGATGGCAATTTAATAAATATCACACAGTGGTATAGGGCAGAAATTTAACTACATAATTTAGTTCTAAATCACACCTACATAAATCACAACGAATATCATCTTCATTGTCGCTTTCCATGGGCCAACCATTCCTGCGACCGATTCACTCAAATTGATGAACAATGCAACAAATGGGTCTTCCTCCCAACAAATTAGGTTCTGGCACCCACATTCCACCTAAAATATTTCGCAAATTTTGTCGACATCTTCTGACTTTTAGCGGCTCCGATTTTTTCATGTTGGCAATGAACATTAAACCTTCTCTCATGGATTCACCGCCATTGAAGATTGAAATTATGGCAAGCACATAGGATGCACCAATGTGGCCACCGTCTGCTGCTTGATTAATCATTCCCAATATAGTTGGATCGTTACGGTTGAAAAAATCAAACTACACAAGATATAACACATTTAAAAGGAAAAATACATTGATAAAAGCGTGAATACATACGAAAAATATAAAAAATTACCACACCTTTTCTGATAAGGCTTCTAAATTCCCCGATGCTCTGCACATTTCCCGGAAAGATATGGCTTCTTGAACTATCCACCATCCACGATAAGGAAAGTTGACCAATGTTACCTTTTGATATACAAAAGGTTCATTAGCAACTTGAGTGAGGACCCTAGAACTGAGAAATCAAATCAAATGGTTAGAAAATCAAATTAAAGAGCGAAAATTGATTAATACATACATACCTTAATTTAAACCTCATTAAATCTTTGAGGGAGTAGGAACCAATCCTTTCAACGATATTAATTAGTAGTTCCCTCGGAAGGAATTCAATGTAGTTTTTTTTACTCATAGTCATTTTTGAAGATTTCTTATTCTTCCTTCCCATCTTGGAGAAAATTAAATGAAAGGACCTTCTGTTGTTGTGTTCTTATATAATGCCAGGAAATGTGTGAAAAGTTACAACTTCTGAAGACGAACAGAAGAGAAGAGAAGAGACACAACTTTTGACTTTTCAAATGAAAGTACTTTTTTTTTAAAAAAAAAGGGGTAAAATATGAAGAGTTGTAATTAATTTTTTCTTGAAAGTTGTTCCAATGATAGTAATGATTGATTGATGGTTCACACACCTTACACGTAATTATTTATTAGAAATATGTTGGAACATATGCATTTTCTATGGTACTTGTAACACATAATTGACATATGTTGGTGCATATGCAATAATATGTTGTAAGATCTAACACAAAATTAATATATGTTAGAACAGATGAGTTATTCTGTAATACATGTAACACATAATTGACATATGTTGGAACATATGCAATATTCTGTTGTAAAATCTAACACATAATTGATATATGTTGGAACATATGCAATATTCTGTTGTAAGTAGCAACACATAACTAAATAAATCACACATTTTATATAAATAACATAACATAAGTTGATTCAACTTAAGATAAGAATATAGGGAACATTATCCTCAAATAAAAAAGAACATTCATTAAAATTCAACTACACTTATGGAGCATTTCGATTTGGGCATGTAGTTTTTTTTGTAGCCAAAGTCCCTACATACGGAACACTTATTTTTTCTTGTTGGAAATGATTCACCAACTCCACGCCGTCTCTTATATCTCCTTCTTCCAGGTTTGCTTGGACCAACATATGGAGGAGGTATTTATCTCTCTATGACATCCAAAGGGACAATCCAAGAATCTTCAGGTGGCACCGGAGAATTTCCTCACAATATGTCATTATGTATTTTTCCACTGAATAATATGGAGATGAGTACTCATAAATCTGATTTCCAAAATCGGCACCATATTGGGCTCGAGGTGCTGCCATGGCATGTGGACAAGGTATTTTATCCAAGTCAAAAATTCTACAAGTACAAGTTCTTCTTTGTAGAGCCACCATAGCAACATCACTATGACCAGTGACACTAAACTTGTAGTTAGCGATTTGATGAGCCAACAACTTGTTGCTCGCGTTGACATACTTTGATATGTCTTTATCAATTGAAGGGACAAATCTATTTGCAGAGTTCACCAGCTCCATACGCCTCTGGTGAAATAAAAGTGCAAATCTCCTGTTTATTTCATCAAATAGAGCGACAATGGGAAATTCTCTTTCAACATCAAACATAGAATTCACTGACTCCGCGATGTTTGACATCATAATGTTATATCTACACAACAAAAAATAAAAATCAATCAAAACACATAAAATTACAATAAATTCAAACGAGATGGTATAGACAATAATGTACCTATTTTCCGGGAAAAATATCCTGCTCCATGTGTGAAATCCAATACGTTCAAGAGTTTCAGCCGCCTTTGGTACCAAATCTCTTATTTGATTGAAATGGTCATTGAACTCACATCTATCGTACGCTTTTGCTGCTTTATAAAAATGGGTCACTACCTTTGAATTGTGAAAGTTATTTCAAATATTTTCCCCAAGGTGTCTCATGCAACAACCATAATGAGATGCAGGGTAGATAGTCGAAACCATCTTTCGAATACTTGGATGCCTATCAGAAATAATGCACAACTCATCAGTATCATCTACAAAGCTTCACATATTTTGAAAAAAATATGCATATGAGGCATCGCATTCCTTGTCCACAACACAGAAAGCCACTGGACATATATGATTCTCAGCATCTTGTGCCACCGCCGATAGCAAAACTCCTTCATACTTGCTCCTCAGGAATGTCCCATCAACGGCTATTACTTTTCTCTCATTTCTTGAAAACCAGTTATCCAAGAGGCATATGATACAAAGAAGTACTTGAACCTTCCACTTTCACCGAGCGACAATGTCGTCTTGCTTCCTGGATTTGCAACTTCAAGCATATAATGGTACGCATTAAGAACTGAATATCCGTGCTCATGTGTTCCCCTAACATTAGACTTAGCATGCTCCATGCCCTTATAAATCCTCCAATATCTTACCTTACAACCCAATTCTATGCGGAGTTGATTTGACATGTCTCTTGTGGATGGGCCTTTACCATTGGGAACACTATTTTCAAAGTACTTACCTATGACTTTTGCCGTGACATGTGGATTATGGCTTGTAAGATGCTCTGAACCACATGTATGATACTTCTCATAGCTTCTAATGACAAACCTGTCGCTACTTGTAAATTTCACAACCCTCAGCCACCAATTGCACTTCGGATATGAACATTTAAAAGAAAACACATTACGAGAATTGATCACCTTTTTCAGTCTAAAATCCTTTTTCAAGCAAGCAATTTTCAATGAATTTGTCAGTTCTTCCTTGTTCTTGATGTCATTCCCTTATAAAAACCAGTTTCATCATCTTGAACATTATTCACACGTGATGATTGAGAAGAACATGGAATGTTGCTGCCAACAATAGGTGTAGGAGGATTGTTGTTCTCAAAGTCCGGCACTTCATCCTTTCCAATTTCAACATCGTGATTATTCATGTCCACATCATCAAATTCATTATTTAACATATCTTGTTGGTCTTCTTCTAGATTATGATCCTCCTCGATAGAATTTTCATCCACGTAGACTCTTAATATGGGCGGTCTCTTTGCTCCTCCCAAATAAACAAGCAAACTAGACTGATCAGTTATTTTAAAAGGTAAGACCTTCTCATTATGGGAAAAAATAGGGAATGTAACTCATGACAAGATCTTTCAGTTGACAATTGTATCCACATTTTTGCATGACTAAATTCACAAAATCATCATACAAAATATTTCTTTTGACAGTCATCCCTACCGACCCTCCCCGTTTCTTACCATCCTTCCAACGCCAAATGTATCAATTTTTCTTCTCGACCCATTCACCACGACAATCAATCCCTACAAATAATCCCTCTATTTATTGTACCTGAAGAAATTAATTGAAAAAATAATTAGTACTAATGAAGAAATGTGTAAGTCATATGTTGCAACATATGACTATTCTGTGGCAACATGTAAGTCATATGTTGCTACATATAACTGATATGTTGTGACAAATAAAACACATGTGGCAACATGTGTAAGTTATATGTCGCAATATATGGCTATTATGTTGCGAAATGTAAGTCATATGTTGCTACATATAACTTACACATGTTGACACATGTGATTTATTTGTCACAATATATCAGTTATATGTAGCAACATATGACTATTTTGTGGCGACATGTAAGCCATATGTTGCAACATATGACTATTATGTGGCGACATGTAAGTCATATGGTGCTACATATAACTGATATCTTGTGACAAATAAATCACATGTGGCAACATGTGTAAGTTATATGTAGCAACATATGGCTATCCTGTTGCGAAATGTAAATCATATGTTGCTACATATAACTATTCTGTTGCGAAACATAAATCACATGTTGTGACAAAATGTATAAGTCATATGTTGCAACATATATATCCATATGTACGAATGCAAATTATTGAAAAAATTGCGGCTACCCAGATGATGATGAATGATTTCAAAGAATTGTTAATTTTACTTACCAAAACAATGGTGTTTGAACCCAATCACTTATGAAGTAATTCCAATTGATACCGAACGAAATCTGGTCCACTGATTAGATTAGATTAGCTAAATCTAATTCAAGAAGATGAAAAAAAGAAGAAAAAAGCTCAAGGACTAGGTAGCCAAGACCAACAATGTACGAAAAGAAGAAGAAGAAGATAAAGAGAACGGGAAGAAGAAAGGCAAGCAACCAAGCAAGAAGAGACCAAGAACAAAGCAGAAGAAGAATAAGAAGAGGAATACGAGGAGGGGGAGGTGGGCAAGGGGAAATGATTTATTTCCCCCCTTTTGGTACAACTCGCTGGTGGTGGTGGCTTCCCTCCAAATTTTGGTTCCCACCAAAATTGGTTAAATTAGGTTTTAGTCATTTACCAATTTACACCTCATTTAATTCAATGAACCAAACTGCCAACTTATAAACTTGATGGCAACTCCACAATCCTTAATCATTAATCACATAATTGTCACCTACACTCAATAATTAAGACTTATGTCACCATCCCTTTATTTTAACACCTTAATGTCACCTTTAATTCAAGCCCCTTGTTTTTGGTCAAAATCACTTGGTTACTTTTTTATTATGTATACAAGAAAATATTTAACTCACTTCTAGGTTGCCTCTTTTTATATATATATAAAAAAATTTAGCCACGAGCCTTTTTATATTGCATGAAGGAAATTGAAAAGCATTTAAAATTGGGAAAAAGGACAAATATATCTGAACTATCGTAAATGGTTTGTCAATATCCCCCGTTATACTTTAGGGTTATTCATACCCTTACCGTTAAATTTTTAGGTTGTGTATACTCTTAAGGTTAACAAAGGGACATGTGGCTTCATCTAAACGATTTGCCTAAATTTATTTTAATTTTTGTCCATAAATTAAAAAACCACCCATCTAACCCATCCATGGCCCATTTATCTTAAACAAATTTGGTAAACATCTATTTTCATTCTTCACGTATTTTCACCATTGCAAAGGGCCGACTCTGACGTCACGTGTGCCTTTAACTCAGGCATCAACCCTACTACCATCGATGACAAGCATATACTTCTTCCTCCCTTCGCCGCGATTGATTCTCTTAACTCTTTCTTTGGAGCATATGAAAGCCCTAAGCGCGTTCACAACGAAAATTTTGTCGAAATCCTTAAAGTTTGTGTTAAGATTGATGGGTATTTTTCATCGAGTTTGTCGGCGGTATTGACGAGGATGTTGACCGGCAATTGAAAAGCCAATTCTATAGTGTCGAAAAGGGATTTGACTTGATCTTGGTCGGAGACATTGACTTTGACGGCGGTGGCACATGGGTAATCAGGGTGAAATGGAATATGCATGATATGACGTTGTTGGCTTGAGTAGAGCTGGAGGAATAGTTGATGACGAGTTTAAAGAGAGGCCTAGGTGAAGAACAAAATACCACCCAAATTATAAAGGAGATTTTACTATAATTTCGTCCACGATCAATTGTGATCCGACTATGAATCTAATGATGCCGCCTCGTAGATCTCACTGCCATTTTCCCCAATTTTACTGTCGCTTTCACTCCAAAGCACTGCCGCTCCGAAATGGCAAATTTTTGCGTTAAAGGAAAGTTATGTGACAATGATTTAATTGCTCTTTACATACTTGTGAACTGGATTGATCTGCAAACCAATAGTGTTGAGTATATAATCTAGAACGTGAGCAACATTAGTAGCAATTTGAATTTTTGACATCCAAGTGATTTAGAGGTTAGAGGAGGAGCCTTTGAGATAGTTGAGGAACAGAGCAATGTGAAGGAATTTGGAAGTGGGTTAGTTAGTATTTGGGTGGGTTTTTTACTTAACCGGGTGGATTTTAATTTTTGGGTAAAAATTTAACAAATTTCGAGTCGACTGTTAAGATTGAGACATGTGTAGGGTAAATGGCATATATGCTCCAAAATTAAGATGGCAAGGACATTGAAAGTATGACGAACGATATACACATATCATTAACGATAGTTCTGGGATATATTTATCTTTTTTTCCTTTAAAATTACCCAACACAAAATAAAAGACAAGAAGTCCTGCTCAAAATTGACCGGCTCAATAACGATAAAGCAAAAAAAGTAAGCATAATAAAATAAAATTAACATCTAGATGCAAGAGAGAAAACATAGCATTTGATCGGCTCCTACCTAAGTCAAAATTGGAAACCAAAGGGTTTTGTTTTGACTCTGGTGCCTGAGTTCTGATGAAGGCGTCAACTCTGATATGGTGCTTCTTTATTTGAGTCTCCCTCTTGATCGATGAGTAATTTCTAGCACTCAACTATTCCTTCTTCGTCATCTTCAATTTCCTCTAAGCTCCTTTTTTGTTATGTTTTCATTGGCGTCTAAGATTTAAGATATCCAACCTCCATGAAATGAGTGAGTACTTTCTTGTTCTTATTTGTTGTTTATTGATATGTTGGTAGTATTTGAATATGTTCCCTTACCGTGCATACTTGTCCATGCTGATTGTGTAGCTCTACGACAACCAAAATAACTTTGTGTGAGTGAGTATTTTCCCTCGGGAGTAAGCAAGTAAGCAAGTAATCATTAGATGAACAATATGCATCTCTGCTTTCAAGGCATTAACCTTCTTCCAGTACCAATTTGAGTCCAATGGTGGAGTATGTATCCATATGTTATCATTGTTTCCACATGTTATCATTGTTTTTCATATATACTCCATGTACCCACTTGAACCATAACACATCTTCCTTCACAACGAGTTGCCAGAGCAGTCTACCAACAAATGCCATATTCCATAGCTTACTACCTTTGATGTTCAAGCCACCAAACTTCTTAGGAAGGCACACTTGTTCCCATGAAACTAATGACACTTTTCTTGCTTCCCCAGTACTTCCCCACAATAATCTCTACATTTTTTATCCACATTCTGTAATACACTCTAAGGCTATATGAATACGGAACTCTAAAAGCTGTGTATTTAGAAAAGGACAACATTAATTATTTGAAGTCTACCTTGCATAGGATAATTGCTTCGAATAAGCATTAGTGATCTTAGATGTTATCTTGTCTATCAATTGTTGACACTCCATCTTACTCCAACCCTTAGAAGACAAAGGTAAGCCTAGATATATTATGGGAAGGGCACCTAAGATGAGCTATGTCTTCCTAAACAGTTGATCTTTGGTCCAGTCGTCTACTCTGCACTACTAAAAAATTGTCAAAAAAGACGGCCAAAACCAACGGACTGCGTCGCTTTTTTGGTCAAAATCGACGGAAAAGCGACGCAGTCACTTCCGTCACTTTTT